>JAVRXN010000004.1:60919733-60966712 GCA_033556935.1 Timema podura
AGTCAATAACTAATTGTACATTAGTTTCATTGACTGGCAAAAGGAGTTTGATAGAGTGAAATGGAAGAAACTGATGGAAATAGTGGAAATACTCATGAAGGTTGACGTCAACTGGAGGGACAGAAGGCCGGATTCGTACCTGTACCTGGGACAGTGAGTGAAGGGGAGGTTAAATGATGAAGAGACCAACAGCGTGGAGATAGGAAGAGGACTGAGACAGGCATGCTGTTTGTTACCCAGTCTGTTCAACTTGTAGGGAGAGTGGCTGCTCAGGTAAGCCCTGGAGGGACCTAGAAATTTCTGGATAGGAGGACGTGTTATCAACTAGGTAAAATACCCAGATGATCTAGCATTGCTGGCCAAGAATAAAGAAGTCTTGCAGGAAATGTTGGACCAGCTGGTGGAGATATGGAGAAGATATGGCATGGAGATCAACATTTAGAAGTCAAACGTGATGGTGATTTCAAAAAATGAAGAGCGGCTGAAAATAAAATTGGTAAACCACCAGTTGGAAAGCATAGGGCAGTTCAAATACCCGGAAACTCTGCCTACAAAGGATGCCTACTGCACCAAGGAAATTTGGTCGAGGATCGTCATGACTAAAGACACTTTCAACAAGAAGAAGTTACTGCTGACTGGTAAATTGAGTTTTAGAAATAAGGAAGAAACTGATGAAATGCTACATTTGAAATATTGATATTTATGGAGGAGAAACTTGGACTCATAGGAAGATGGAAAATAAATACTCGGAGTGCTTTGAAATGTAGTGCTGGAAAATACTTGAGAAAATCAGGTGTAAAGACATTGTGACCAATGAAGAAGTCCTAATAAGAGTGGGTGATAAGAGAACCATTTAGGATGTGATTCCTCGGTGCAAAGCAAACTGGATCAGACACATCCTTAGGAGGAACTGTCTTCTGCACGACGTCATAGAATAAAATAAGAAAATTCTGGAACATGAAGGAGGATGCAGAGGACAGGATGCATTGGTGGTCTAAGTTCACTGACAAAAGGACTGGGCCTGCCGTAAGACAGAACACCTTGTAGTATTAATAATAATAATAAAAATAACCCTAAATGAATATAAGGCCTCAAGCCCCAGGCCCTTCTGTAGATGCATCTGGGGGGGAAGGGGTTGGAGAGGGCTATAGGGGAGGGATTTTGTTGGATAGGGTCTTAAAGAGTACACACCCTCACCAAAATGACCCCCATTGGCCCAGTGGTTCCAGAGATTGGTCTAAGGAGGGAGGGAGGCTTGGATGGGGTTGTTGGGGGCGGGAATTTGTTCTGTTAAGATTAATTTTTACTGGTCGACAAGTAATTTTAATCAGAAATAAAATTAGGTGTTCTAGATAAATCTTGGGTGCTGATTAGTTATTACAAATAATTTTTCACTTTTTCTGTACGCGTCTAATCTCCGTGATGAGAGCAATTTACTGTTTTGGGAAAGTCATATACGTATAGTATCTGACAGTGGGTAGTATTCGATGTGGTTACCGTTAGTTATAGCCCCCTATCAGGTTTAAGATTATTTTTCTTGCCTACCTTTGCAGACAATTTGTATTTGAGTGGATATTGACCACATAAAAACGAGAGATTGACAACGTTGCTTCCCAAGAGCAGCCATGCATTTACCTCAGAGATGATATCCAGTGTAGTATTAACCTTGTGGTCTTGGGTTACGATAGTTTCCAAGCATAATACGTTCATAAGGTATTGCGCATGTATGCATGGGACATGATGCTCCCATCAAAATAAAAAACAAATATAGCTCATCTGTTCTAATTATCTATAGGTCATTTCAAATAAAATCGTACGCGCCTAAATTAATTAGTTTGTCCTTGATACTGACCCTTTTAACTCTATTAATGGAAGGTTTGTATGACATATGGGTGGTTGTATGGCAGTCTCTGATCCGAAAAACTGGGGTTCAAACCCTGACATTACACAATGCCCTTTTTCCACATAGCTCACTATCTCTTACTTCAAACGAATGCCACCCGTATCGGAGAGCACCCGAATAATAATTATTCTCCTCTTGTCTGGGTATCAGGAAGATCCAAGTTAGAACCATAGCTGAGTGTGCTGAGGTGTTTTAAAAAATTATTTTTCCGCTCATATCCACGCAAATGCTGCTACACTTTCCCTAAATTCTACTTGCCTTACCCGTATTTGTCTCAACTACATTTTCAAGACTTCTCGCTCTCATACGGAATGTACAGCTATTTTATTGGTTATACAGTAAAGTTCAAGATCATAAACAAGTTATTATATTTATTTGTTTGAAAAATAATACTTTATAGTCAGTGACGTAGCCAGTTGGGTCCAAGAAGTCCAGACTTTCCCCCCACCCCCCTCACCCCCGAAGACTTGATAATATTATATAATCTTTAGTCTATAAATACCATGATACGCTTGTATGAGTCAAGTTAGCCGTGATCTAACAAAATTCAAATGTGTACTTGCTTCGGAGCTGGGGGTAGGGGAGTATTTGTACCTTAAGGATGGTTGTGTTGGGGGTACTATCAGGCCAATAGATGGGGGGAGGAACTTTCCTGTAGACCCCCTCCAAAATGAAATCCTAGCTAAGTTACTGTTATAATAGTGGTTGCTGTTGTTTGATTGCCATGCATATTGACCGGTAACTAACATGCTACTTTTGGTAAGTACCAGACAAACTAAGGAATGTAGTTAATACTTTTTATGAACTAATAACAAGTAATTCCTAAGTTACAAATAAAACACTTAATATTATGTTAGGTGAGGTTGCTCAAATTAGGTATACACATTTTGGTTTTCTTTATAGTTCTTTTTTTTTTCAGGTTAACTAATTTTGTAATTTTATTTCATGTCTAAATTAAATAAAAAGAAAAAATTAGACTTACATGGAAATTGGAAAAAAAAAGAAAATGAAATCGGCTGTTTAATTTTCAATTATTAGTAATAAAAGATAAATTCTTATGTATCCGATACTACACTACTTTCTCCTACATTATGCAGTATACTCTGTAAGCAAATCATGTTTTATTGATTTAAGTTTGGTTTTCTTTCAGGCAATTGGAAGTAATAGTAGCATCATGCCTCGCAATTGTAAGAATCAACCCGATAAACTATGTTATAAATTATATGTGGTTCTTACACAACTACACAACAGCGTCATGCAATCATGAAGGATCTTCGAAAGATTTATCTTCTTTACTTCGGCTGACTAATTGGTGACAAAGATAAGACTTGGGCACCACATGTTATTTGTACCTCCTGTTTGAATGGAATAGAATGTCTAGTTAAACCCAGAAATAGTCAATGCTATTTGGCATACCCATGATATGAAAAGATTGTTACTTTTGAAATGTTAATGTTACTGGATTCTTGGCCAAAAACAAGCCTAAGATTGCTTATCTAAATCTCACCTCTGCAATTAAAGCAGTTCCTCATGATGACACAGTGCCCATTCCAATACCTCCATAGGTTAGGGTTGTTGGAAGACAAAATGGAATATAGCGACGGTGCAACAAATTCAGATCCAGGCCCTTTCACTGATATTGACTTCACACCTGACGAAAATAAGTTAGACCCGGAGACATTTACACAAGATGAGTTGAATGATCTTGTTAGAGACTTATAAATAAATAAATCAGAAATACTTGGCTCAAGACTGAAAGAGAAACATTTACTTAAGAAAAATGTTTGAATGTGTCATTATCAAAAATGAAATCATGAATTTGCAGCATGCTTTACAGTAGATGGCCCGCTCTGTTATTTTTGTGATTTAAATGGACTCTTCACGAACTAGTCACAGTTTCACATTGTATCTGAATGGTGTATCTTCATTGACTCTTCAAAGTGAAGTTTGAAATCAGTTCTGCTGAATAATTGAAATTTAAAGCCCACTACCAATTGCACACTTAGTCCATCTAAAGGAGACTGATAACATGAATACATAACTCAACGTAATCCAATACAACACTCATCAGTGGAATATTGTGGTGATCTCAAAGTTATTGGTATGCTAATGAGCATGCAAAGAAGTTTCACAAAATATTGCTGTTTCTTGTGCCTCTGGGACGGCCACGCTACCACAGAACACTACATCAGGCTTGACTAGCAGCAAAGAAACACGTATGAACCAGGGATGTGCAGTTTCCAATGTGTCCCACTCGTTGAGCCAAAGAAGGTTTTCCTTCCAACTCTCCATATTAAGCTTGGCTTAATGAACAGCTTTGTTAAATTTTGGGAAACATAGATTCTGTCGGTTTTCAATATCTAATTAAGAGATTCTCAAAGATAAGCATTGCGAAAATGAGGGAAGGAATCTTTGTTTGGCCTTAAATCAGGGAAATTATGGAGGATGAAGACTTTGAAGAATGCCTCAGTGCACTAGAGCTAAAACCATGTCGGGCTTTAACATGGCTCTGTGAACATTTCTTGGTAACCATAGATCTCTCGAATACAAAGACGGAATTCAGAAACTTCTCGATGCATATCATAAAATGGGATGTCTCATGTCATTGAAGATACATTTCTTGCAGTCACATCTTGACCTCTTTCTCAAAAACCTTGGTGTGGTTCGTGATGAACAGGGGAAACGCTATGGAAAAAAGCTACCAAGAATTTTGGAATGAACGTATATTGGAAAACTACCCTGCTTCCAGATAGGGTGTAAGAAAATCAAATAAGGCACAACGATTTTCTTTGTTTTATAATGAACTGTTGATGCTGATTTTTAATATCAAGTGTATGTTTATAATTATATGATTATATAATTCTAGTTATTCTGTCTCACAGTTGAATTGAACGTCGTAATTATAGCACTAAAGCCATAGAGGCATACACTGTATGGGAACAATTAGACCTTTCATATTTTAAAAACTAGACGTGCTAGAAGAAAAGTGAAAATATATTAGAAATCAGCTTAACAAACTGATCTATAAGAGTGTTTTCATATCATTAGTGAAAGAAAAAAGTTTCATTTTGCTGGGGTACCCTCCATCCAAAGATGGGTCCCATAACTATAGTGGTTACGGAGATGCGTCTGAAAGAGAGATATATAATAAAGGAGAGTGTGGTATTTTATATTTTGGTACAAATTGTTGTCATTTTAATAGCAGTTACCTATCTTCAGGTCAACATATTTCTATTAAAGTCCTCATTTTGTCAACTTAGACTCATAAAATATATAAATATTGGGTCTGACAAGAATATATTACCACTTTTGTATCAAAGAGACAAACATAAAGCAAGATTTTAAAGTTTAAAGCGGCCTACTTGGATTTTAAAAAGTATAAAACCATATGTATTATCTTCCACCATCAAAATATTATATTTCCCCTTGGGTGAGTTATTCTAAGCTTGGTTTCGTCTAGCATATTCGTTGTGTAGTTGAAGGAAATGTTACCAAAATCAATCTTCTACATCGTATTTATAAATTGTACGGTGCACTGCACAGATTTATTCCCATTTATATCTTAAAAGAAACGTTAAGTAAAAATTCGTAAGGATTGTGAAACTAAACAATAGGTCTATACATAGTTGTGTAAACACTACACCAAAGATCATAAATGAAATAATATACATTATTACTTAGTTACTCTGTCATTAGGAACTAGGAGCACTGTTACAGAAAAATTAAGAAACATCTGAGTCAGACAAAGAACATAAGTATCAAATTAATTTTCAAATACCTGAATTAAAAAGTTTACATATATTTACTAATAGCTAAGAGATTATTGGTTTTATAAAAATATATTTCAAATAAAAGAGTTTTATCCTTACTGGTACTACAACTTTATAATAATAAGTTATTTTGTATCTCAAATCGTAACGGAGAACTGATGAAAACTGGAAAATATCCCTCATGTAAAGTACCCTCAAAGTTATTTTTATAATAAAATGGGTGTCCATCGTGTTTAGAATCATAAAAAATATATAAATAAAATTTAATCAAAATCGTTGGAGCGAATTTCCATAAAATTGATTTTTTCTCTTTTTGGCCTTTAGTAAACTACCCTTAAATTTAGGGTTAGGTTGGATATTTAATTCTAAAAACCCCAGGGGAGTCTTATTAAAACCCCAGCTACCAAGTTTCAGTTCAATTGATAAAATAGTTTCGGCTCGAGCCCGAGGGACAGACAAAGAAACTGCATTGCGAAAAACACTTTTTTTTTTTGTTTCAGAGGGTTATGAAACATCGAAATTTATCAAAATCTCAAGTTCGATATTTTTTTACGATCAAAATACTTCTATCTCCAAGGGTTCGAGAAAAAGTAAAAATGAATGTTTTCGATTGGGGGGCTAGCGCGCAACTATCCTACCAGCTCCCATCATCCCATTGATCTTTCCCCCTCCCACACCACCCCCATTCTACACACACACACACACACACACACACACACACAATTGTTTTCTAGCTAAGCTTGCAATACCTACTTTGTATAATTCAGTGATGTCTTCCTTTGGAGGGGTTCAACCACAAGTATTACCTTTGAGACTTTAAATACACCCCAAATAACCTATAAGTGTTCAAGTTGAGGTTTTACGTTCAACAAAATCACTCTCACGTCTTACTTTGGTGTAAATCAATATCTAGTTGTATTTTTATAAATATATCTGTATGTTTGGAATTAATCTAAGCTTCACCCTGGTCATTTGTTTTTTTCATATAAATTATTGTTGATGTTCAAAACGTCATTTCTAAATGCAAACCAAGAACCTCCAATTGGTATCAATACGCGAATACTAATTTAGTTTCTTAAATGTTAATAAAGTGAGATTTTTCATGTCTATACTTTCTTTTGATATGAGAGGAAGCTGTGAAGAAATTAGTTCGAAAAATGCAGCTGCATTCGCGTTGAGCCCCACAGTGACAAACGGCTTTGTAAACCCTTTTAACCCTTAACATATTGAGTGGCCTAGATCATGTGTCGAGTGCGGGTGGGACCCAATACAGAGAGATATCTAGTAAAAATAGTGTTACTCTGAAACAAGCTTTCAAACAATGTCGACCTTCCAGCTATTGGGAATGAATCACACAGTTTTTGATAGTTTATAAATTGAACATACCTTGGTGCTAAGTTGGGTAACCAATATGTTCCCTATTGTGTTAAAATTGTTGTATTTGTTTGCACATTCGTATGGGGATATTTAAATATTACATTTACTGACACCTAAGTTATTTGAATGATCAAAAAACACTGTTCCCTCTGTTATTTTTGTTATAGCAGAACTACCCGGCGTTGAATGGTGCACAATGAATTGCGTGGTTAACCAGGAAAACTACTTTCTTTGATTTAAACAGTCAGAAAAAAATCTTCATTTGATATCTTACAACCCAGTTTTTAATAAATTTATAAAAATCTAATCAAATATGTAAAGTTCCAGTTTTGAGACGCACATGATGGTGCACAGGGGCTGCTAATATCCCTTTGCGTGAGAGACATTGCACAAAGCCAACAACAAACAAACAAACATATTCATTTTTATTATTATAGATTTTTATTTTTACTTTATCAAATTAATTAAAAAGTATCCCTCCAAATATATTTTGTTGGATTAAATGAAAAATTATATATATATATAATAATATACATCAAATGATGTAATAAAATCTATATTAATTATATATTATATAATAATTAACGTGATGATAAGTGTGTTATAGATTTTATTACATCATTTGATTTTGTAATTAGAAATATTTTAAATTAAAAATACAACCATTAGTATAATATTTATTTTGAAAAATTATTGGGTATGTTTCACTCAATATAAATTGTATACACACCGTTATAGAAATATTACCGGCCATTATATGCGTAAGTTCTTTTTCTTTCTGCCACTAATTTACTTTATTACTTTTTAACGGCCTACAAGGAAAATATTAATATTAGATGACAAAAATTAATTCGTTCATTTGAAAATGTATAAAGAAATACAGTAAAGAAATATTGTTTAAGGGTTTGATTTACAAATATTTATTTTAACTATGTCATTAAATTCATAAGTATAATTTATATTGTTCATAACAATGTTGGAAGCACAACTCATCTTGAAACTTTAAACCTATAACTTTATTTAATAAATTTTGAGACAGTATAAGGAATTTAAATTCACTCAATAATCAACTATATAAATTTACAAATATTAAATTAATTGCTTACCGAATGAAGAAAATGTTCTTTTATATAGAGAGAGGAACCTGTGTTGAATATAAGAGAATTGCGACCAAAGCCTATAGCACAAAGGAACTTAGTTTGACTTTATTAACCGCTCTAACTAAAACCGTTTATTTTTCCAAGATTCGAACCACACTTACTGTGTGAATGCCACCGGGAGTGCAGGGGAAGAAACTAACCTCTAACAACGCCTTCTTTCAGTAGATTAGCTCTCTCACTCGGGGGGAAATCGATACTAGCGCTGTCATGTCCGTGACACTCTAGTGGAGACGCCGTAAACTAATATCACGCTACTTCCTAAATGGTCACAAACAGGTGGAGACTATAGCTGAGGTCTTACGATCAGTTTTAAAACATATATTTATAATAACAACAAATTGCTGTGAAAAAGAACTAAGTTCAGCGCTGAAGATATTATATTAGTGATATTATTAAATGCCGTATAATTTCAGGTATATAGCTTAAAATCTCAGTGTGGGGGTGTAGGTGGCTACCAAAGCATATACATCGAGTTTCTCATACAGGGAGTGTAGGCGGTTATAACTAGATATATATAGGCCTACATCGAGTTTCTCATACAGGGAGTGTAGGCGGTTATAACCACAAACATATTTATATAGTTACACAGACTGAGAGTATAGATGGTTATAACCACAGACAGAGGCGTTACACGAAATATATTGGGGGCGGGGACCAGTGTTTTTCCCAACTCTAAACATTTCGAAATTAGAAAAACTCCCAAGTGGCAAAGTAGAGTACTAGAAGGAAAATGTTAGATACGGGATGGTGTGGGGAGTGGGGGGTGGCAGGAGGCTCCCAGATTATTTTTTTTAGTTTGGGGTGATAATTAAGCCTTGAGCCTAGTTTTTAGGTAACTGTATTTTAAATTTTGTACTTGTTAATACTGGATTTTTAAAGCTACAAGGCTTTTTCAGTGCATAAGAAATAACTTGAATCAGTATTTATTTCAGTTTACCTGCATCTGAGCTAAATATCCAATTGAGCTTAAATATATTATTATATTTACAGATATCGTTCAAATCATTTATTTAGATTAAAATATTTAACTGACTTATTACAGCGTTTCCACATTTTGTAGTTTATGGCACAGCTTTTCTTTGCGCCATCGTGACCTTTGAACTTAAAGCGTCAATCCTAAATTTTAAGTGTTTCACCAGCCCGGACTATCTACATTAACTACACCAGTGGAAATGTAAATTTGAGTAATGTACCATTATTTGCTTTGGGATATTAGTATAAATACCCCGGCCAGATTAAATCCTTACTTCACTTACTAACAACCCAAAAGCGTGACATTAACTCGCTGTCCACTAATGATTGTTTTAATTACTATAATGCTTATAATAATGATATATGCGTTACTCTGTAGTAAAAGAGAATCCCAATCCGGGTTGGGATGATTTCATATTCTGCAGCAGCATTACAAGGCACCACAGTAACCAGTCAGCAAGAAGTTATCAGAGTGGAATAGCCAAAAGGAACCTAAGCAGTAACTAGGTCATTTTTTAGCACTTTGGCACCTTACAATTTTATTAGAATTACGCATCTTTCTATATCATTAAAATCCTTGGAAAAGTAAATATAAAGTAAAACATGCTGCGGCCCCCAGGTTTAAAAACGCTGCTTTATTATAAAAAAACTAGTACAATACATTTTAAAAATCGAATAGCATACCAGTTTGTGCTTATACTTTTCTCCTTATCACCCATGCTTGCGTGTTGATCTTCATCAGCAACACAGGCTACCTGGTCATCGCAAGAGTTAATGTTGCTAATAGATTCTCTTGGAGTCTCATCATCTTTTGTGAAAATTAGAAGGTCATAGGACCACAACTTAGCTTTATATGCTTCATCTGCTCCTGCACCCAATTTGATTGAAGAAGTTACCTTCTTCAACTATTTGCGAAAGGATCCCCTAAAGTTTTGAACTTTTTTTTAACCTATAGGATGTCTGCGTTAGGCTGGATTTTCTTACAGAAAGAAGTCAATTTTTTTCATCCTTTTTGTCTTTTTATCTGATTAGAGTATTCACTGTATCTCACTTTCCATAGGCATGGTGAAGACCAGTGCAGATCAATAAGTTAAATTAGAAATTCAGTTTAAAAAAAGCCCTATCTACATCCATATTTAAGAAAATATAAATAAAAGTATCTAATAACAGACCCACTACACCACACTTGAAGAACTAAAGTAGTAACAGAACTGAAGTAGTGATGAGAGCAAAGGGCATTGAGCATGCGCAGTGGGTCTCTCCTGCCGCAGATCTCGCCTTTTGTCCGCCCTGACTGAGAGGTTTGGTGTTTGACTTGACACTCCACAGGTCTGAAATTCCAAAACGACCGATAGGCAACGCGTCGCCTATCCTTCCAACATGCCGACCCCACACATTGACATAGTGATGGGCACAATCGAGTAATTACTCGATTCTCTTTAAAAATAATCAAGTAATCGAGTAAAATTACTCGAGTAATTTTTAGCAAATCATCTACTCGAATCGTCCCGTGGCAATCGGTTGGACAACATTACTCGGGAGTCTTGCAATGGAATTCGATACTAATAACAAGTCCATAATCTCTTCCTGTAGTAGGCAGTCGACACTGACCTCCACCCCCTTATTTTCAGTTTTCACGTTGCATGTACAGTCAATATGAAAGTATGCGTTTTAAGAAATGTCTCACAAAAAAAAATTGTTTCGTGCTCTTTTTAATAAAATAAACTTTTATTTATACACTCATGTTAAGGGAATTAATAATAATTGTATCTTTATAAAAGTGAAAACCGTTTTTATTGTTTTTCTATTTTGTAACTTACTCCAATTAGTTTCAATTTATAAATAATTATATTTTACTAAGGAGAAATTTAATAAAAATAATTAAGAAATACAATATTTAGTTTCGTTATATGCGATTGTGGAAATAAGACTGCCGAGGTGCCGGGTAAAAAGAATCGAGTAACTTTAATCGAGTACTTTTGAAAAGAATCGGAAATGTGATACGCCTAGTGAGCATGCTTTTCGAATGTGTACCTTACATCTGCGAGTATTTTTTAGGGTCATTTTTGCGTAGCAACGGAAACTGTTGAAGAGAAATGAGCTTTAAGGGAATATACCTTTTAAATGGAAATAGCATGATAAACAGTCCAGCCAATAAGGTTGATTCTCACTTAGCTGGTAAGAAAATAAAAAATAAAAGAATAACACGGTCCGAGTAAAGTTACTCGAGTAATCCCGGAAGAATCGAGAACTCCCGATTACACAACACAATCGAGTTACTCGATTATTTTTACTCGATTGTGCCCATCACTACATTGACAGTTTTCTCACAGTTCTGGCGTGTGACCGAGTAATCCCGGAAGAATCGAGAACTCCCGATTACACAACACAATCGAGTTACTCGATTATTTTTACTCGATTGTGCCCATCACTACATTGACAGTTTTCTCACAGTTCTGGCGTGTGACAGGTGCAGCATGTATAGCCTTTCACGCACCAGACCTGCCAGTCTGTGGGGAGATTTATAATATCGGGCAAAGTGAGATGGAGGGCGCAAAATGCAAACTTTACATTTTTTCACTCAAGTTTAAATTAGGAAGTAGCTCTGTAAATGTGTTCCCTGTGTACAGTGCAGAGGTGATTATTTTTGTTTGTTAGTAAGTGGTTTAAATAATATTATTTATGGGGTGCTTTAAAGAAAGCTCAGCTCGGAATTTTTTTGACTATGTGATTGACGGTGATAGATCAAGATGCAGATTAGAAGGATGCAATATTGCTATTAGGGTACGTAATTATATTTTTTGATCTAGCAATACTTTTGATTCAGAGTGTTATTACTAGGGGTGTGCGAAGTCCACTTTTTTGATTCGAACCGAAGTCGAGTCGAATATGTGAAATATTCTCGAAGCCGAATCGAAGTTCGAATATTTTTCTATTTTATTTTGAGTAAAACTATTAATATATTGTTATTAAATATAGGTATTTATCTAGCATCAAAATGAATATTATAGGCTATTTATTGTTTCTAGCACTAATATTTGTAGCTTATTGCCAACTTGATATTGTTAATCACTTTACCTCTATGCAAAAAAAAACAACAAAACAAAACACCTTTTTATTTTATACTTAGCAGGTAGGTAAAAAATATATTTCTTTGAGTCTGGTTTTATTATGCTTTATTGAAGTCTTACTTATTCTTTTTAAGATTGCTATGGAGGAAGGTAAGCTGTTGTACATGTTCAGGGAGTAAACACTCTCGTCGGGCTATAGCAACATTTCCTGCTGATGAGAATAGTCTCTCACTACTGACTTGCGTAGCAGGAATACCAAGATATTTAAGCGCAACCTTAGCGACATTTGGGAATTTACTACACCCTTCTTGCTTCCACCAATGGTAAGGGTTTGTGGATCTATTCACCCTAGGCTCAGATAAATACTTTTCAACTTCTTCAGAAATATTCATCTCTTTTCTCTAGTTTGGTAGAGAATCGAAGAATGACCACAGTCCAGAGTTTGAAGTTGATGGTTCTGGCTCATCAGCTGTTGAATCCATTTCTTCAAAATCACGGTATAGTTCGTTTCTTAAAGCAGTTGACAAATTTGCTGAAGCAACAATATTATTGATAACTACACCTTTGAATCTTGGGTCCGTTAACATAGATAAGCGAAATATTTCATCCTCTTCATGCAACGGAAATCTAGACTTAAGTGTCTTTAAAAGGCTTCTCGCAAATGTCATACCTTCTTCTTGCCTTTGTATGCGAGAGTTTAAATGGGAACTCAGACAGTGTAGGATGGGTATGACCATCGAAGAGGTTGGATATGAATCGCCACTTATTTCCTTTGTGGCTTGAGCAAGTGGCTCAAGAACTTCCAAACACACCCTTTGCTTGAGCCCAATCTGCATTTGTCAGCGGTTCAATATTGTGTTCAGACTGTGCTAGTTCAGCAGCGATGGGGCCCTTCATTTCAACAAGCCGCTGAAGCATGCAATACTCACTACTCCAGCGAGTCTCCACATACTGAATAAGCTCCAGCTGGGGTACCTACATTCTCTCTTGCAGACTATGAAGGCGTTCCCGTGCTTGAGAGCTACGCCTGTAATGACCCACAATGTTTTTTGCCTTCTGTAACAGCTTCTTGACACCAGGACACTCAGATTCAGAATTGTCAACAGCTAACTGTAGAGAATGTGCAAAGCAAGGACGGGCTTTGTCACCAAATAGTGTTTTGGCAGCAGAGCGGAAATTGGGTGCATTATCGGTAATGCAGTAAATTGGGATTGTCATGTCCTCCAGTGAAATGCCCCAATTAACAACACATTGCTCAAGTCTAGATTTTATGTTGGCTTTAGAATGACTTTCATTCATTGGAATGATTTCCATAGTGAATGTCTTGTAGTCATATTTGTCATTCAGGTAATGACAAGTTAGACTGACATAGCTGTCTGTGGCACGAGATGTCCAGCCATCAGATGTGAGGGTTAGTGCCTGTACAAATGGGAGATCTTTAAGAAACTCTGTTTTGAGATGATCCCGAGTCTCTTGGTAGAGCACTGATACATAATTCCGAGAGAACGTAGTTCGTGCAGGAATCTTGAAGTTGGGAGCAAAATGTTTAACCAATTCAACAAAGCCCTCCTCCTCAACAAAGCTGTATGGTAAAAGTCCTTTTACAAGCATATTTGTAATCTTGTTAGTGGTGGTTTGAGCATACGGGTGTGATGAGACCATCTTTTCTCTACTAAGCATAGTCTGGATGTTTTGTTATACTGTCCTATCTTTTCTAGGAGCAGTTGCGGGCAGATCCTTCTTGTTGTTCTCATCTAAAAATTCTTTGTATTTGCCTGGGTGTTTTTGGAGGTGGTTAAGAAGTGTCTTGGTTGTGCCTGCCAAAAAAAATAATAATAATTAAAGGGGGAAAAGGAGATTTAAAATTTAAGATTGTGGTAAGTAAATGGAAATCTAGCAGGAATTTAGTAAATGTGATAGGCCTATTACATTGCCTAAAGTCTTGCCATATTCCCATTAAATCATGGGATAAAATAGGCCTAACTTTATTTTTAGTAGGCCCCTACTGCTTCATGGCACGTTAGGTTATAATATTCATTTGTACTAATTGCGCTAATGTGTTAGAGATGAGTAAAGTTGAATTTAGATTAAATATAGCGTACCTGTAGGGCTACTGCGTGAGAGGAACCATTTAGAAAAATACCACCCTCAGTACACCAAACCAGGATTCAATCCCCTATTTGAGAGTCACCATTTTAGTCTAAGGTAAGTGTGATAACTTAAATAAAAAGTCTAAAACCTCTATCGTACCCCAATCGACTTGGCTTATAATAGGCCTAGACCCAGTGGCGGATCCATCTACTATCTCACGAACCAGATATCTTATTAATTTTTATTGTTGTTCTGTGAGAGTTCCCGTAACCCCCTCATGAAATTCGAGAGGATCCACACCTTTCTTCTCAATATTTCATGCCCCCCCTCACGAAAATTTGCCCATGAGCATAAGCGGATTTAAGGGAAGCACATGCCCTCCACAATGGACAATAACATACACTAGGCCTCAAGGGCGCCCATATGATAATTACAGGAAACATTATTTAAAAGTAAAATATATTAGGAAAATAAGCCTCTTACAAAAATTGTTGCACATAATTTATAGGCCTAATACAAAACTTAGGCTGGTCTACAAATTTTCAATCAAATACAGTAATACAGAAAACGGCCAACTAACCTGATGGAGTCTTGAAGTTCTTTCGGCATGTTCGACATTCAGCCGACTTTTTATCAATATTTTTACTAAAAAAAATCCACACAGTACTTCTTTGCCGATTAGTATTTGCACAATCACCACTGGTTTCACCCTGCATACTGTTAAATTAATTGTTCACACACGAGGTACGACTCAATCAAATAAACGCTCAAAAAACACGTGATCTACGTTCTAGAAAATAATATATCCTTTTATTTTTTAAAGAAAATATATAATATTTTAAGTTATTAACAGCAATTATCATCTATAGTGATGACGTTAAGTTTTTTTAGTATAATTATTAGGCACGTAGTGTTCCTTACTCACGCATGCGCTCGGCTATCGCTCATCTCTGGCTATATCCATATACTCGAGCCGCGCACGCGCTCAACTATCGCTCAACTCTGCCGATATCCATATACTCGCACAGACAGGAGTTTTGGTCATGTAGTAATTAAACAACTAAAATGTCTGCTTGCGCATATGAATTCAAAATTATTACAAAATATTTTTAATAACTAAGAAATACTTTAAAAGTTTAAACTGGCCGAAAATTTTAAAAATATTACTTTTATTATTTATTTTATCTACACTTTCAGTTGGTACTAATGAATGTTTATCAATACGGTATGATCATAATGTAATGGCCGTCTTGAAAATCACAACGTTAAGGAATTTTATCAGTTGCCCATAATAATAAAAATATTTTTTAATTCTTAAGGTACCGTACTTTGGTTTAACTCTTGTTGAAACCAGACTGTAAGTAAATCATTATCAAGGCTTCGAATGGACCGAAGCTTCGAACGGCAGCCGAAGCCAAACATAGGTTCGAATCGAATACGAAGTACCCTGAGATTCGATTCGGCTTCGAATTTTTCGAAGCTTCGCACACCCCTAGTTATTACCAATGTGGATCTCCACTCTCCTTCCACGCAAATGCGGATACACTCCGTCTAAATATAAAATATAATCGTCTTCATTCATTAAAGAACTATTAGTACATTAACGTAGCCCAAATTGATATAAAGACGCTGTGCTAAAATTTAAAAAAATTAAATAACCTGAATCAGAAACGGCTATCAGGAACTGAAAAATACTGGAACCTTTATTGTGCTCTAACTGGAACCATAACTGGAACCTTTAAAATGTTTGTTTGGAGAACAGGAACCGGAACCAAAACCAATAACAATTTCGGTTCTACTCCCTGGATACGACATAATACAACACAAGCTTAGAGCGTTCCGCCTGTACATTAGAACGCTACTTCTTCGTTCTTACTATCGTCTTCTAAAAGGATCTCTAATTTAGTATTAACAAACCCAGATCCTACTACGTGTCTGCATAAACTATAGTATGTTGGATTTTGAACGGACATAGATGCTACTACGCTTCTGTGTTTTGTATTACATTGGGTTTTCCAAGAATTTGTTTCACAACAGAGACGCCGATTCCTATAACAAGACTTCAACAACTAACAATTACTTCAACACAAATATTTCACAAATGTTTATCTTTTACCTCCCCTTTTTTAGCCTCTATTATGGCCTGTGGGGATTATTTTTGGAAAGGGCATTTGTGGTTTTTGTTCGTAGGTATAAGATTTCTACCTTCAGTTCCACATTGTCTTTCATAGTGCAAAATACCGTACGTACCTATTTGAAGTTTTGGACTTTGTGCTTTGTGCCACAAGTGAACGGGCAAAAAAAATAATTGAAAGTACATATTTCTTTTTATAAATTATGTTTTGCGTAAAATGTTATTTATCTACTCAAGTTAGCTAAATAGTTCCTTGCTGCGTAAGTTTTATAGCTAAATATATTTTCTTTAAAATATTTATTGTATTAAATGAAATGAAAAATTACAAATGGTGTCCATTTGTTGGCGGATGAATCTGTATAAATTCTATTCGTATTTAATAAAAACTGAGCCTGATCATTATAGTCGGAATTTACATGAAAATTAAAGCCTCAATATAGACCTATGTGATGTCTGAAATATGCAAATATATACTAGATTCTACCACGCAAGTCTATACTGCCAATATTTTTAAAAAAAACACTGTTCTGGTGCGGTCCGAAATAATACTTAAATCAATTAAAATTTGTACACTGATAGAAAGGGCTTTACATTAAAGTTTATAATATCTGGTTGTTTCTACCAATTTAATGAACATGTGTTATTTTACATTGAAACAAAATTTTTCACATGGATTTAATAATAATAGTAATAATTTTTTAATTTTCATAATTCTTCATAACAATGTAAAATAAAGAATGTTTCAAATTTTCTGGTGCCACATTTTCCCTCTTCTGTAGCAACATTTTGTAGGATAAAACTCCTTTTTACTTCACAAGAAGTAATTGGGGAATATCTTAACATGCATATTTCTCTCATTGTATTTCAATTAATTTAAGTCTAGTAATTTCCCCACAAATGATAGGTGTCTTTCACAAGTTTTGTAGTTTCAAGTGTCTTATTTTTTACAAGAATGAATAAGCTGTAAAACCACAATGCTAAAGAATGAAAAAAATGAACAAAATAAAATAAATACCACAAATATAAAAGGTAAGCTAATATTTATTGTAAAGGAAATAAAAAAACCTTTAAATGCCGTACGTAATATTCATAAATATGTAAATACTTAAAATATAGAAAAATACAAATGTTATTCATCTTAATCTTTCTTTTTTTTTTGTATGAAAAGAGCAAAAAAATAGGTTTAGCATGATGGTAGCTTATTCCAAAAATGCATTCAAAACCTTACATTCCTAGCCAAATACATCGATTTACAAAATACTCTTAAGAAAATAACTGTCAATAAAAACTGAGATATATGCAGCGGGAAGATAATAATAATAATAATAATAATAATAATAATAATAATAATAATAATAATAATAATAATAATCGTAAAAATATGTTTTTCACAAAAATGACTGACAAGTTTGATGACAATAAATGTGTGTAGAAAACCGGAGTTTGCATTGCACGTTTTGTTTTGTAACCGTTTCATGCAACACAGGATCATGTTGGCAAGTTTTAAATATATCTGTAAATAATTGAGACATTATAATTAAGAGTGTCTTAGTTGCATTTTTATTGTGATTCTTCTTGCTCTAAATTTTGATACAAGGTAATGTTTTTATTTTAATGTCAACAAGATGTAATTTTATTCCTATGCTGAAATTAATTAGTTTTGAATTTGATTATAAATAATTTTAATTAATATGATATGCTTTCAGACTAGTGTTTACCTACATATTTAAATATTGTATATTGTTTAATGTGGTAGTGTATTTTCCGTTTCAATATAAATCAACATTAATTAATTGTAATTATCAATTAATTAAATTAGTATAGTAAGCCGCAGTGTGATATTCATTTTACTAAAATTCAATTAAACTGGCATGGTTTTCAAAGCGGAATGGAAAACCACGCACCGTACGTATACGATAATATGCTGCTACCAGGGTGCTGCGGTGGGTGTTGGTGTACGCAGCTCTATTGCATTAGGACTTAATAAATATTCGTCTTAGGTCCTCCAAGATGAGTGGTAAGGAATATTTGGAGCTAAAATGTATCCGTAAGGATCAATGAAGTCCGTCTGAAAGAGTTTTCTACATCATGGTGAATATTTATTAAATGCTAATTATTTAATTCATCTTGGTTTGTTCTTTCTCTAAGTGTTTTTAATATATGAATACGGATTGGTGGAGTTTCATGTCCATAAGAGGTTATTGTTTTGACGTATATACTTGATGTGAGCCCATTCTTCCTCTAAGCTATATATGTTTAGGAATAACACATAAAAAGTAATGGGGTTGGATGTCCTTAAGCGAGTGTTGATTAAATATTTAATCCATCTTAGTCCGCATTCAGTATTAATAATAGATATACAAGAATTGAAATAGTTGTTCACAAATCATAGTTTTAGATTTCAGACGAGACCTGGTGGTCTAGGGGTAAGGTGTCGGACTTCTGTGCTGGGGGTTCGGGGTTCAATCCTTGGTCCCGGCACAGATTTATCTAATTGCCAAACCCTTCCTTCACCTCTGACAAGACGTTTATTAATCACAACTTGTGAATGTGAGGAATGCCAGGCCTCCACCGTGGTTTGGATTCCACGTTAAACTGTAGGTCCTCCATTTCATCTCACAATCACCCTACCATTACACATTAGCGTAAGTGCGTATAACCCGAATGGGTAGTAAGACGCGGTGCTAATAATAATTATTATTATAAATATTATTTAGATTTCAGCCTGAATGCGTGAGGATTTATTGTTAAGGGGTTAAATGAAGTCAAGCCTTCTGTCTCATAATTTGAAATATGTATACTTGGTGTAAGGCCTTTCCATCTCAAAGCTATAAATGTTATATTTGTATCCTCATCGGGGATCGAAGAGCGCTATTTTGAAGCTGACATGTTTATGACGATTTATAACGTTGGTTCGGTATGGATAACATCCCTTCCCGGCTGTCAGTAGATGATGAAGTCTTGTAGGATAATAGACAAGTCCTGAGTGTATAGCTGCAGAGAGAGTGTAACCATCTCCAGCTAGGGAGCAGAGGTGATAACTGGAGGTTTAATCTCGCCCAAGAAAGGTAATGAGGGTAATTCAACCGGGGGGGGGGGGGGGTAAAAAGTACATTTAAAAAGGAGGGGTTTGGGGGGAGGGGCGCACATGGAGGATGGGTGAGTAGTGGAGAGAGGGGTGTCCAGAGATAGGGGCTACCGGGGAGAATTGGGACCTGTCCAGTAGAAGGGATTGCAACCATAGCTATGGGTCTGGCTAGGTGGTCGGTGGCAACCAAGGGGTGTTTGTTGGGAGGGGCGCACATGGAGGATGGGTGCGTAGTGAAAGAGGGGTGTCCAGAAATAGGGGTTACCGGGGAGAATTGGAAGCTGTCCAGTAGAAGGGATTGCAACCATGGCTATGGGTCTGGCTGGGTGGTCGGTGGCAACCAAGGGGTTGTTTGTGGGAAAGGTTCAGGGGCTGGGATGCAACAAGTACTACACAAAACATACTAAAAAGGAATGAGGGGGAAGGAGGCATCCTGGGGTAGTGGTGATAAGGTATGGAGAGGGGGTGTAAGGATCTTAGATGCAACATACATAACGAGGTGTAGTACACAATCCCTCCCTAGCAGCAGCGTCCATCAGGTGTTCATCTCATGGACTCGTTGTCTCACTTTCTAAACACTCATCTATGTCATCAAAGAGCTTCAAAATTGATTTTACAGACCTGAATTAAAAAAGTACATCGGCCAGTAGCTCAGAAACTTTTGGTTTAGTAAAAATATATTTCAAATTAAAATGGTTCAATTTTTTAATACTCCTACAAGCGTATAACGAAGAGTAAGACTCGGTGAATAAATAATATTATTATAACTTGGTTTCTCAAAGAGTTGCGAAAATATGATCAAATTGTAGATAGCCGCTTATGTAAGTAAAGTATCCTCTAAGTAATTTTTTTCCGAAAAACAAGATGCACCATTTTGTCTATATTGTAAAAATGTGCCTAGATACCAATTTTAATTAAAATAGTTAGGGCAGTTTTCAAGAGACCTATTTTTATTTTTTTTATCCTTTTGTCCTCAAGTGAACTATCATTTTAAGGCTTGATATATAATTGTGAGAATTTCTCGAGGTAGTTCTATGAACATGGATATTAAGCACTAGGTTGAGATACAAACACACAAATAGACAGACAAACGGAATCCCATAAATCACTTTTTCAGTTTCAGGGGGTCGTGAAACGTCATTATTCATCAAAATCTCGAATCCAATTTTTATTTTCTAACGATCACAATACTTTATCTACCCCGGGGGGTTGTGGGAAATTAAAAATATAGCCTGTGTCAGTTTTGAGAGTATCAAGAGCTAATGAGTAAAAACCCTGTCTAGATTGGGTCGGCAGTTTTATCGTGAACATACAAACAAACAAACAAACACGTTAACAAACCTCTTCATATAAGTACCTCCTGAGAGATTGATGTAGTAAAACATCCCAGTCTATACACTGTAATGGCGGTAAACATATAAGTGACTATTACAGTTTATTTAACAGTTATTTATTTATGGTTTTCACGCCAGACCTTGACCAAATGGAGCGTGGTTGGTATCGGTTATAATCCACGGTCACGTATTTATTTAAAAATGTTGTTTACAAAGTTGTGCTATCAAATATTATTTCAGTCAGAGGTATTAGTGTTTCCTCTTTACCAATCCTTGGATGAGCTTTTTACCAGCCCTTGTGTTAAACCCAATAAGCAACATATATAAGTACATTATCTGCATTGGCCAAAGATCTTTTTTTTCCTGGCGGTAGTTCTGACTCTCTTCCTTCTACAAATCTTTGCCAATATTGATTTTGTCAGAGCGGCCCTTCCCACTCGTGCGCAATATTTGAACTTAAATGGGGTCTGGTGAAACAAAACACACTTTACAAACATTGATTATGAAACTTATGGAAAATACATATTAATAAAATGAAAAGTTAGTTTGTCTGTCTGTCATAAGCATTGCGCACGCAAAGGGCTGACATTTTAAAATTAGTAGTTCCTGAGCACAAACATGTGAATCTCGAAGATGATATTTTTTAATTAGTAGCTCCTGTGAACAAACATGTGAATCTTGAAGACATTTTAAATTAGTAGCTCCTGAGCACAAACATGTGAACCTCGAAGATGATATTTTAACATTAGTAGCTACTGAGCACAAACATGTGAATCACGATGATGATATTTTTAAATTAGTAGTTCCTGAGCACAAACATGAGAACCTCGAAGATGATATTTTAAAATTAGTAGCTCCTGAGCACAAACATGTGAATCTCGAAAATTATATTTTAAAATTAGTAGCTCCTGTGCACAAACATGTGAATCAAAAAATGATATCTAAAAATTTGTAGCTCCTGAGCACAAACATGGGAACCTCGAAGATAATATTTTAAATTTAGTAGCTCCTGTGCACAAACATGTGAATCACGAAGATATTTTAAAATTAGTAGCTCCTGTGCACAGACATGTGAACCTCGAAGATGATTTTTTAAAATTAGTAGCTCATGTGCACAAACATGTGAATCACGAAGATGATATTTTAAAATTAGTAGCTCCTTTGCCCAAACATGTGAACCTCGAAGATGATATTTAAAAATTAGTAGCTAATGTGCACGCACATTTGATCCTCGAAAATGATATTTTAACATTAGTAGCTCCTGAGCACAAACATGTGATCCTCGAAGATGATATTTTAAAATTAGTAGCTCCTGAGCACAAACATGTGAACCTCGAAGATTATATTTTAAAATTAGTAGCTCCTGAGCACAAACATGTGAATTACGAGGATGATATTTTTAATTACTAGCTACTGTGCACAAACATGGGAATCAAAAAATGATATTTTAAAACTACTAGCTCCTGTGCACAAACATGTGAACCTCGAAGATGATATTTTAACATTAGTAGCTACTGAGCACAAACATGTGAATCACGAAGATGATATTTTTAAATTAGTAGCTCCTGAGCACAAACATGGGAACCTCGAAGATGATATTTTAGAATTAGTAGCTCCTGTGCACAAACATGTGAATCACAAAGACAATTTAAATTAGTAGCTCCTTAGCACAAACATGTGAACCTCGAAGATGATATTTTAAAATTAATAGCTACTGTGCACAAACATGTGAATCACAAAAATATTTTAAAATTAGTAGCTCCTGTGAATAAACATGTGAATCACAATGATATTTTAAAATTAGTAGCTCATGTGCACAAACATGTGAACCTCAAAGATGATATTTTAAATTTAGTAGCTCCTGAGCACAAACGTGTGAATCACGAAGATGATATTTTAAAATTAGTAGCTCCTGAGCACAAATATGTGAATCTCGAAAATGATATTTTAAAATTAGTAGCTCCTGAGCACAAACATGTGAATCAAAAAATGATATCTAAAAATTTGTAGCTCCTGAGCACAAACATGTGAACCTCGAAGATGATATTTTAAAATTAGTAGCTCCAGAACACAAACATGTGAATCACGAAGATGATATTTTTAAATTAGTAGCTCCTGTGCACAAACATGTGAACCTCGAAAATGATATTTTAAAATAAGCAGCTCTAGTGCACAAACATGTGAACCTCGAAGATAATATTTTAACATTAGTAGCTCCTGAGCACAAACCTGTGAATCCAGAAGATGATATTTTTAAATTAGTAGCTCCTGAGCACAAACATGGGAACCTCGAAGATAATATTTTAAATTTAGTAGCTACTGTGCACAAACATGTGAAACACGAAGATATTTTAAAATTAGTAGCTCCTGTGCACAAACATGTGAACCTCGAAGATGATATTTTAAAATTAGTAGCTCATGTGCACTTAAATGTGAACCTCGAAAATTATATTTTAACATTAGTAGCTCCTGAGCACAACCATGTGATCCTCGAAGATGATATTTTAAAATTAGTAGCTCCTGAGCACAAACATGTGATCCTCGAAGATGATATTTTAAAATTAGTAGCTCCTGAGCACAAAATGTGAATCTCGAAAATTATATTTTAAAATTAGTAGCTCCTGAGCACAAACATGTGAATCAAAAAATGATATCTAAAAATTTGTAGCTCCTGAGCACAAACATGGGAACCTCGAAAATTATATTTTAACATTAGTAGCTCCTGAGCACAAACATGTGATCCTCGAAGATGATATTTTAAAATTAGTAGCTCCTGAGCACAAACATGTGAACCTCGAAGATGATATTTTAAAATTAGTAGCTCATGTGCACAAACATGTGAACCTCGAAGGTTATATTTTAAAATTAGTAGCTCCTGTGTACAAACATGTGAACCTCGAAGATGATATTTTAAATTAGTAGCTCCTGTGCACAAAAATGTGAATCACGAAGATATTTTAAAATTAGTAGCTCCTTTGCACAAACATGTGAACCTTGAAGATAATATTTTAAAATTAGTAGCTCATGTGCACAAACATGTGAATCACGAAGATGATATTTTAAAAGTAGTAGCCCCTGTGCACAAACATGTGAACCTCGAAGATGATATTTTAAAATAAGTAGCTAATGTGCACAAACATGTGAACCTCGAAGATAATATTTTAACATTAGTAGCTCCTGAGCACAAACATGTGAATCTCGAAAATGATATTTTAAATTTAGTAGCTCCTGAGCACAAACGTGTGAATCACGAAGATGATATTTTAAAATTAGTAGCTCCTGAGCACAAACATGTGAATCTCGAAGATGATATTTGAAAATTAGTAGCTCCTGAGCACAAACATGTGAATCAAAAAATGATATTTTAAAATTACACTCTCCTGTGCAAAAAAATATGAGCCTCGAAGATGATATTTTAAATTAGTAGCGCCTGTGCACAAACATGTGAACCTCGAAGATGATATTTTAAAATTAGTAGCTCATGTGCACAAACATGTGAACCTCGAAGATGATATTTTAAAATTAGTAGCTCATGAGCACAAACATGGGAACCCAGAAGATAATATTTTGAATTTAGTAGCTCCTGTGCACAAACATGTGAATCACGAAGATATTTTAAAATTAGTAGCTCCTGTGCACAAACATGTGAACCTCGAAGATGATATTTTAAAATTAGTAGCTCCTGAGCACAAACATGTGAATTACGAGGATGATATTTTTAATTACTAGCTCCTGTGCACAAACATGTGAATCAAAAAATGATATTTTAAATTACTAGCTCCTGTGCACAAACAAACATGTGAGCCTCGAAGATGATATTTTAAAATTAGTAGCTCATGTGCACAAACATGTGAACCTCGAAGATTATATTTTAAAATTATTAGCTCCTGTGTACAAACATGTGAACCTCGAAGATGATATTTTAAAATAAGTAGCTCATGTGCACAAACATGTGAACCTCGAAGATATTATTTTAACATTAGTAACTCCTGAGCACAAACATGTGAATCTCGAAGATGATATTTTAAATTTAGTAGCTTCTGAGCACAAACGTGTGAATCACGAAGATGATATTTTAAAATTAGTAGCTCCTGAGCACAAACATGTGAATCAAAAAATGATATTTTAAAATTACTAGCTCCTGTGCACAAACATGTGAGCCTCGAAGATGATATTTTAAATTAGTAACTCCTATGCACAAACATGTGAGCCTCGAAGATGATATTTTAAATTAGTAGCTCCTATGCACAAACATGTGAGCCTTGAAGATGATATTTTAAATTAGTAGCTCCTATGCACAAACATGTGAGCCTTGAAGATGATATTTTAAATTAGTAACTCCTATGCACAAACATGTGAGCCTCGAAGATGATATTTTAAATTAGTAGCTCCTATGCACAAACATGTGAGCCTTGAAGATGATATTTTAAATTAGTAGCTCCTGTGCACAAACATGTGAACCTCGAAGATGATATTTTAAAATTAGAAGCTCATGTGCACAAACATGTGAACCTCGAAGATGATATTTTAAATTTAGTAGCTCCTGTGCACAAACATGTGAACCTCGAAGATGATATTTTAAATTAGTAGCTCCTATGCACAAACATGTGAGCCTCGAAGATGATATTTTAAATTAGTAACTCCTATGCACAAACATGTGAGCCTTGAAGATGATATTTTAAATTAGTAGCTCCTATGCACAAACATGTGAGCCTCGAAGATGATATTTTAAATTAGTAACTCCTATGCACAAACATGTGAGCCTTGAAGATGATATTTTAAATTAGTAGCTCCTATGCACAAACATGTGAGCCTCGAAGATGATATTTTAAACTAGTAACTCCTATGCACAAACATGTGAGCCTTGAAGATGATATTTTAAATTAGTAGCTCCTGTGCACAAACATGTGAACCTCGAAGATGATATTTTAAAATTAGAAGCTCATGTGCACAAACATGTGAACCTCGAAGATGATATTTTAAATTTAGTAGCTCCTGTGCACAAACATGTGAACCTCGAAGATGATATTTTAAATTAGTAGCTCCTGTGCACAAACATGTGAACCTTGAGGATGATATTTTAAAATTACTAGCTCCTGTACACAAACATGTGAATCTCGAAGATGATATTTTAAAATTAGTAGCTCCTGTGCACAAACATGTGAGCCTCGAAGATTATAATTTAAATTAGTAACTCCTGTGCACAAACATGTGAGCCTCGAAGATGATATTTTAAATTAGTAGCTCCTGTGCACAAACACGTTAATCACGAAGATATTTTAAAATTCTTAAATCTTGTGTACAAACATATTTACCGGGAAGTCAAGATTTTAAATTTTTGATAAAATTCTTACGAATTTTTTAAAAAACTTGGTCAGAAGAACTAAAATGAAGAAATTTGTTTCCTGTCTGTTTGAAGCAAAGAAAAACGTTGCCTGGGGTAACCACGTAATTTATTGCATGGATACCCCGGGCAACTAAGGGTACTTTTGATAATTTTATATACATATAACCCGCCTCGGTGGCGTAGTTGGCTAACGCGCTAGTCGTGTTGAGCCCGACTGCCGAGGACGGGGAGATCGAGGTTCGAATCTCGGTCGGGTGAACTGGGGGAGGTTTTTCCTAAATGGTTTTCCACTCTCCCTCCACGCAAATGCGGGTTCACTTCCTCTATTCAACCTTTCCAATTCCTAATCCATTAGCGTAATTAGTACTTAAGCGTATAACCCGAACGGGTAGTAAGACGCGGTGCTAAATAATAAATATATACATATATATTTCTCATAGTAGATCAATTTACCTAAATAACTCAATTCCTACTCTACTTTCTGCATTGCTCCTCACTACAAGTCCTGAATATTAACATTTAAGTAAGCTAGGGGAGTAGATATGAGAAGGACAGAATTTAAAGAAAATATACCTAGATTTGTGTTGTGGTGGAGTAGGTAACAATTTAGGAAAAAAACACCATCAGGAAATCTCACCAAAACTCAATCTACGACTTATCCTTCACAGTCAAACCTGAAATATCCACTAAGTCTACTCATATCTTACTAATATTATAAATGCGAAAGTTTGTGTATTTGGATGTTTGTTGCTCAATCACGTCAAAACTACTGAACAGATTCGAATGAAACTTTGTAGGTAGGTAGAGTATGTCCTGAAATAACATAAAGGACTATTCCCAACCTTTGATTTTACATTAATTTTACAATATTAATGTTTAAACTTTTCGTATACAAGAGATATATTGTGATTTTAATTTTACGAGTAAATATGAATGTGATTATATTATTATTATTAGAACCGCGTCTTACTACCCGTTCAGGTTATATTATATATGCGAAAGTTTGTGTGTTTTGTATGTTTGTTACTCAATCACGCCAAAACTGCTGAACGAATTCGAATGAAACTTGGTACGTAGATAGAATATGTCCTGGAATAGCATATAGGACTATTCCCAACCTTTAATTTTACATTAATTTTACAATACTAATGTTTAAACTTTTCGTCGGGCGAAGCCACGACGGGTAACAGCTAGTATTATTATAGTAGGAAACATGTGAGGGCGTTCAGTTTGACAACTGTAAGGTAAATATAGTGACCTATTTACTTTCAGATAGAGAGACAATATCGTAGATATTCTACCTCGAGATTGGGTATTGACATTTGATGCGTCAAACGTGTGATTCTGTCCGTAAATCTATACTTGGGGCACAGACAAGTATATACCAGATACACAAGCTTACGGAAATTTCGCTGCGCTATTTCAAACAGCTTAGTTGAGTACTTCAACACCGGGGTTCGTTAGCGTCAGTGCTCAGTGATAGCCATGTTAACAGTTTCTAAATAACTCACTTTTAACTTGTTCGTAATGAAAGCGACAAGCCGGAGAGCTAGTTTGGAAGAGTAGTGGTCCAAATATAAAATTGCATGTACAGTAAAACCTTGGATTGCGAGTAACTTGGTTTGCGAGTGTTTTGTAAGACGAGCAAAATTTTCAATAAATTTTAACTTGATAACGAGCGATATCTTGCAATACGAGTAGTATTACGGTTACGCTTTGTCTGCCGAGCATGTCATTGATAGGTTCTTTGTTAAAGTTGCACAAAAAGAAAATATTTGAGTGAGTCAACATATAGCAGTGATTCTGTTAGTGACAGTGAAGTATCCTAAGCAATAACCCACCTCTTCCTCTCCTCTCTATCCTCCACCTCACACCAGCCACCATTAAATTAATTAATATATTTGATTACAGTAAGTTACATTTAAATAACGAAAATAAAAAAGTATTAATCATTTTTAGATTAAATATTTTTGGGTTGTGGGACGAATCATCTGAGTTTCCATTATTTCTTATGGGGGAAATTCGCTTTGATATACGAGTGCTTTGTATTACGAACACGTTTACGAAACGAATTATGCTCGCAATCCAAGGTTTTACTGTAGTAGTAACCCCGTTATCCCCCTCACCACCTTTCAATGAACAAACCTTTTCAAAATATTCAGAGAGGGGTAAATAAATCCTAATCCTTCAGAATGTTTAAACATAGATATATAAAACGTGAAATTGGGGAATTCCTTTTGTAAATGAATTATTGAGTAATTTCTTGAATCTATCAAAATAGACAAATTAAAAATTGTTACAATTTGAGAGTAGACTAAACATAACATTAGCCAAATAATTAATTTTATCTTTTAAATTATGATACTCGTAAGACACCTTTACTAAGTGATTGAATAATTCATATTTCATCATGTATTCTATGTGGGTCTATATAAAAAAAAGCACAATTATTCCTGGTGGGCCCAATCTACTGAGGACCGTAAAAAAAAAGCTTAGGCACTTGTAACAAAAATGTATTATTTTAAAATTTGGGCAATGACGAAAGTATGTTGATCAGGCCCAAATCAGTAATATATATAATTAATATTGTGATCGATAGACTATGTAAGGTCGATATTAGCCTGGACTTACCGCCTACAGTACCTGCATCTTTCCTCCTCAGCTGCAGTGATCAGAAGGAAAACCTCAATTGAAAGAAACTGATGAAAACATCCTTGGCATTGTTATGATGGTTCAGAGATATCAACGTCAATATTTGTTACGATCATTCGCTAAATATTATTTAAATTTTCATCTGTCATGCGCGATTCTAGTTTGGATTTTACATATTTCATTCTATCAAATAGTGTAATCATTTTTCTTGTGAAATTTTCAAGTTCAAGAATATACTTTCAGATAGACTTGAATAATATATTTTTAAGAATATTATTAGACTGTAAATCTGCAACTTCTAACCGTACATTAATTTAGCACCGTGTCTTACTACCGTTCGGGTTATTAGCTTAAGTAGGCTACTAATTACGCTAATGGGTTAGGAATTGGGAAGGATATTTATAGGAAGTGAATCCGCATTTGCGCGGAGGGAAAGTAGAAAAAAATTAGGAACCCCCTTCCCCCAGTTTACCCGAGCGAGATTTGAACCTCGATCTCCCCGTCCTCGGCAGTCTAGAACAATACAAAACTAGGGTGACTTCCGAGGACGGGGAGATCGAATCGTAAGTATTCTGGTATTTCTGAAAGTTCAATTATTATGAAGGGGTTTTATATTAAATTAATATAATTTTCCTTGTCAGTGAAATCTCGAAGCCGTCGATTAAAATGTTGTTGTAGTAACCTCAAAGAATCAATAAATTTGAATTTTGAAAATATTTTTCTCTTAAACATTTATTAATTCTTGAAATGTGGGGGTGTGCAGAAAATGTTTATTTCAACTTACGAAACAAATAATTTTAATTTTTGCTTGAAACTTTTAATATCAATATATAAAGCATTCATAAATCTTCCTTTCCCTTGAATTTTAGTATTTAGATAGTTCAAATTTTCAGTTATATCAGCTAGAAAAGCAAGCTTCTTAAAGCCATTTAAAAATTGATAATTCAGAAATATCTTTTTTCCTTTTTTAGTAAAAAAATATATCTATTTCATTTATTAAGTAAAAAAAAATTAAAATTTTTCACCGTCGAAGCTATCGTACTTCGTAATAGTATAATATTTCTTCATATTCTGAATCAATCTAATAAAAAAATGCTCTAAATTGGCGGTGGTTCATAAAATTTTTGCGGATAAACGTCCCAAATGCTACAACGATATCCATTACATTTTTCCAGTTGGCAATTTTACTGCACAATTATTATTGATGGATCTGCAATGGAATTGCAGCGGCAGTTCAATATGTAATACTTACATATTTTTAAGGTATTAATAACTACAATCTAGTCAAACCGCCAATTTATCCACTAATCAATTTGCTTTTCAGCCAATCCTATAACCTGCTATTGCTTAAAATATTTTAATCGTCACAGCTTATTATTCTTTCCTGGGTTACCTGTTAATTTAATAATTCCAGAACATTATTATTGTACAATCTTACTGATAACTTTTTAAAGGGTGTTGTTATACCTGATTTAAGTGACTTCATAATTCATGATAGATTAGGTCTTTCTTTAAATTGAATCATCTTGTACAGTACGTCATTTTTATTATTTTTATCTGGATTTAATTGACCAAGAAGTTATACCAATCAATATAAGTAAATGTAACATATAGATACGTTCCTTATATTATAATTTTTGTATTAATAATCCCATTATTTCTACATGACATCCAACCATACCTTGCGCACCACCTGTTGTAATGATTATAAGGTTTTTCCATTTTAATTTGTACATACTAATGGTATCAATTAATTGTAAACAAAATCTTTGCATTTTGTCATCCCGTGAAGAGTAATAAGCGCTATAAATTCTTCTGTCATTTGAAATTCCGTATCACTTCCCAGTATAGTAATAAAAACCCGTGTAATATCACAATTATCATTACTTTCATCCAAAGCTATTAAAAAAAATATCGATTTTTGAGGAATAATCCTGTAACTTACTACACGGATTAACCGAAATATTTTCTATTCGTTTAACTAATGTACGAGCAGAGAGACTATGACCTGTACAGTCTTAATTTTATCAGGGCACACTTCATTGAAAGCAGCAAGTACATTTTTTCAATATAAATTCTTTGTCCTTAAATGGTTTACCATATTCAGCAATTAATTTAGAAGCTAAAGAAATAACTCTAATCAAAGCAATATCCTGTTGATTATCTTTTATAAACACTTTGTTGATTTAATTTCTTTTCAAGGAATCTTGAATTTTTTTCATAGCTCACCTTCTAGTTTTTCTTATTCCATTTAGTGTATTTATTCGTAATGATGTCGCACATTAAACTCTTTATAAGCACTTACAACTTCCTGGAAAATCAGACAGACCTATTTGTTTTTAGAATCCACAAGAAAATAATCAACAAGCCACTGATTTTTACATATAAGACACTCTGTGTCCACTTTTCTTACTTTTTGTTTTCTATTCATGTTTAATGTTAAGAAAAATAAAGGTTTGAACAAAAATAACTTCAAACATAGTTAATTAGTTGAAACGTTCTCATTCGTGCCTCCTGGCTGGAGGCTTAATTGTAGTGTTATCTTTCTTCTCATTCCTTCACGTCAGAAATTAAAATTGTTACGTTACATTTCTCGGGTTCTCTTTCCACGTTTTCACGTTGTTCGCTATGAGATTAATTTAAACGTGGTTTTATACCATTTTAACGTCAGGTCTATTTTATAATAGAAACACAAGTCAATGAATTATGTTGCATTATGAAACATATTGCCATTAAAAACCACAGGTTTCTAGCTAGTTACACTGCAACTATAAAGGATTTTTCAATATATTACTAATGTCTGTGGTAAACTCCAATAAAGAATTCATCATGGTCGATGTTGGTATGAATGGGCGAGTATCTAATGGAGGAGTACTTCTTCAACAAAATGCTCTAGGCCTACCACTTTCTTCTTCTTTACCAAATACAAATGAAAGGTATCCATTTGTTTTTATAGCTCATGAAGATTTCGCAATGAGAGATAGTATAATGAAGCAAAGTATAGATGATGAAGGGCGGGAATGCAAGGGATAATCTCATGCTCGAGTTGTTGTGGAGAACAATTTTGGAATATTGACTACCAGGTTTGTAGTTCTTCAGAATCCTTTAAGTCTCGAGCCATGAAAAGTCAACATAGTAACAATAGCTTGCTGTTATTTGCTACACGAACTACACGAACATATTTGTCAAACTCCGAAAGTATAATTGAATTAACTATTATGCCATTACAAGGTACTTTAAAGTTATTGCAGTGGTCGAAATAATCGTCACACGTCATATTCACTTTATATTGACAATTGTATTAGTTTTATCTTTAAGGATCTTCCCCCATTAAGTCTTTAAGCCGAGTGACTCCTGTGTTCGACGTTAGAGGCCTCAAAAGGAAAAAACCCTCAAGGAGGTAGGACTTATGTTGCTCTTCACAGAAAGATTTTATTTTTACTTCACTATCTCACTGAAACCTGTTGACAGATTTTAAAGCTCTTTCACCAAGGCAGTTTTGTAGTAGGAAGTAAAGGGAGAGGGGATGAGTAGTCCTTAGTCATTCAAACTTCCACGAACCTAAAATCTTTTTTCTTCTTTAGTAACCCGCCTCGGTGGCGTATACCTCAGTTTTAGCTTCTTTGGTGCTGACTGACAGCTCACAGCTGACTTCTGACACCTTTGAAAAGCTACCAGACCAAATTATTTATCCCTACGCCGAACCATATGATCTGCAAAAAACATGTCTTTAGCAGTTATCACTTCTGACAGTCAAAAATTAGGTATATACCTAACTGTTGACTGTCAGAAGTCAGCTGTGAACTGTCAGTCAGCACCAAAGAAGCCGTGGAGTTACTGTAGTTGGCTAACGCGCTAGTCGTGTTGAGCTCGACTGCCGAGGACGGGGAGATCAAGGTTCGAATATCGGTCGGGTGAACTGGGGGTGGTTTTTCCTAAATGGTTTTCCACTCTCACTCCACACAAATGCGGGTTCACTTCCTCTATATTCAACCTTCCCAATTCCTAACCCACTAGCTTAAATAGTACTTAAGCGTATAAACCAAACGGGTAGTAAGACGCGGTGCTAAAAAAATAAGTAGAGGGAGGGGTGTCCCCCATCCGACTTATTTGCATTTTAATTTGGCTAATGTGGCAGGGATGAATAAGGTAGAGTTCAGAGGAAAGGTATTCGTAATTGCGTGGAAGGAGAGTGTAAAACTATTTATAAAGAACCACTCTCAATATACCCAACCATTATTTAAACCTTAACCTTCTCGTCATCAGTAAACCAGACCACATGAACCTGATATTTAGTCCAAGTACCCACATGTATGGGTAAGAACACAACAACCATGAAATAAGCTTCAGTGATCGGATAGTCTAAGGTGTCACTCTCCTCACAATAGGTCGGATTGCCAGGAAGAGGTAGATCGGAGTTTGAATCTTGGTTGGGCGTGCTGAGGGTGTTGTTTTTTACAGGTGGATTTCCACTCACCCTCCATGCAAATGAGGGTGCACTTTCTCTCAAGTATAGCTTCCGCATACTTAACACATGTGATTTATTTATAGTTCAGACACATATAACCCGAGCGGGTAGTGAGAAGCAGTGACAAAAACTTGATGAAAATGTTATACTATTTAAAACAATAAATGTGAATATGAGAATATGTAAACATTATCGGTGGTCACATTGTTTACTGCGTCACTCTCGTGTTAGACTGGATTGCCAGTGATGGGAATATTGGAGTTCAAATCCCGGTCGGGTGTATCGAAGTGGGTGAGGATGTTTTTTCCTAAATGTTTCCCCACTCTTCCTCCACTTAAATGAAGGTACATTTCCTCTTAAAGTTTACTATCCTTATTTACTACTATATTAGCCTAATTAATGAATTCATACAACCCGAACAGCTACTAAGACGCGATGAGAAAAAACATAGGCCTAATAAAAAATTATATATCTAAATATATCTTAAAACTCTATAATAGTTTTATTTGGGACATCAACCAATCCATTCTCTTGAAAACTACAAAAATGAAGTAGTATTATTCATGGATTAGGGATGAGGTAGTTGTAATGTATAGGAAGTGCATACGAATTTGCGTGGAGAGAGCGAGTGTGGGAAACTATTTTTAGGAAAAACCATTCTCAGTGCACCTGACCGGAATCGAAGCCCGATCTACCAGTCCTCGGTAGTTTAGTATAAGATGAGACGGCGTTAGACCGTGCGGCCACCGAGGCTGGAAAAATATTTTTAAAATGGCAATAGCAATTTGGTTCCAAATGGGTATCTTGGGAGTGTTTTACATGTCAAATACCACTGTATACTTTTTTTTTTTAAATAAAATGTCGTTCAAGAGTAGCTTACTGATGACTAATTTTCTAAAAATTTGACATAAAAAAATATTTTAAAGATTTGGTTCCAAAGGGGTTTCTTGCAAGTGTTTTAAGTTACAAATAACAATGTAAAGCTGTTTTTGGAATAAAATGTCGTTTAAGGGTTGTTAACTGATTACTGATTTTTTAAATTGTTGATAATTTTAAAAACACCTCTAATGATTTGGCTTGAAATCGATATCTTGGGAGTGTTTTCATCACCAATAGCATTGTATACTTAGTTTTTAAATAAAAGTTGTTTAAAGGTATACTTATGACTGATTTTTAACATGAGGGGTCCTTATACCTGCTCGACCAATCTACATTTTTCTATCACACCAAAAAGTATTTTTTCTTTTTATACAGACCCCCGTAGACCCCCTCCTGCCCCCATCCTACCCCCGCTATTCCCATACTTCCTGGGGACCCATTTATAGTATTTAAAATGGTTATTTGGCGTGGTGCCATTTACTTTACTCCTGATTTTCATTTTTTTACCACACTGGTAAGTAGTTCTTTCTATTAGTTTTGGAAATTTTAAAACCATCCCCCCAATCCCAATGTTTTGAACTATCATTTAGAAATTTAAATTGTCAATACTCGTTTGATTATTTGGAATCTGTCTACCTGTCATCTAAATTTTAATTTTCACCCTATGTCGATGATCCAGTTTATGTTAGTCTATGTTCCAAAACATACAATACATCACTGTATGTCTATATTCCAAAACATTATTTACTAGTGAGTCTTGAAAATAAGATTTATTTGAATAGTTTCAGAAAGACTCAAATTAATCACACCAAGAGACAGAATTTTTGAAACTGCTTTGCTCGTTAATATGATATTGTGATGGTATATAGCTTGACACTGTTCTCTGAAAAATAAATAGTACAAAAGAAGTCCCGTCTCAACACATTGAGTACTTTCTAGCTTACTGGCTACAAACATTCATACAGACAGACAGACACAATCGACTGTACATACAGATTTAGAGTATGTATAGATAAGTCACATTACCAGTTCATACATTGAGTCCAAGTGGATTTGGTTGAATTATATAAAGAGTATGCCATGAACTCTCATTTGTGTATTTGAAAGAGTTGATTTAAGTTTTGAAAGGTTAAACTTTTTATTAAGTTGTTTACATAGACAGACACATATTCTTTTTAATCCGTATGTATAGTAAAATTTCAGTCAGCCATAGATTTGTGTCAAGTTTTAGTTTAATTCAAGGATATTTTTAAATCTCTTTTTGAACAAGTTAAAACAATGAGCAATTTAAGGCAGCTTACTTCATTATTATTTTAAATGTATACAAACAGTTTTTAATAATATTAACTTGCATTAAAAAAAGATATCTGCACCGGTAGGCACGCATACTAGATATCAGTATCACTAATAGGCCTCGTATAGTATTGTTTTTTGGGTGAGGAAGAAGTCTGGTTTCGAATCCCAACCGGGTGTACTGAGGGTGTTTTTTCCATAAATAATTCCTCACTTTCACTTCACATGAATGTGGATACATTCCCTTCATATTATAGCATCCTCATTACTAGCAAAAAAAAAATTAGACAGCTAATTAATAATATTCGTTGTTTTCTAGATACAATAATTATATTTTATGGCGTAGAGAGTATTTATTTATTGTCACCTATAGATGCAAGTATTAGTCCCAAAAATAATCGTTTAGTAACATTAATGATATATAAATAATTGTAATTGTGTGCATATATACACCAGTAGCTTATAACGTTTGCTTTAGTTATGTTATTGTTCTTTTGTGGAAGGTGTTATTAGTTACTTATCAAGTTTAATATTGTGTCGCCACTTGTTATAATATCCTTTTGTAGCATGTTAAATGCACCCCGTTGGAACGCCATTTGTTATATTATCCTTTAGTAGATGGCGGGGCGTATGAGATCAGACGCGGATAGGTCGCTATAAATAGATCTGGCCTCTGATTGGCTGCTATAATTAGACCACCACCCCCCCCCTCCCTCCCCCCCCCCCTCCCTCCCCACCCCTCCGCTCTGATTACAAAATCTCCACCAGTTGATTACGAAATTTCCTCCCCTACACCCCCCCTTCCCCTACAACCCCCTCCCCTACACCACCATCCCCTACAACCCCACCACACATTGAACATGTTGGTACTTGTGTGGGTCCTTTTTTTTCTTAATTATTGTTGCGTGCTAATTAATTATTCATGTCTGCTAATTGATTATTGATGTGTGCTAATTAATTATTCATGTATGGGTAGGGGGAAGGACATTGGAGAATATTTTATTTGGATGGTGAGCATACGTCTCTGCACGAACCTCTCGCTACGACTGTCCTGCGTAGACTGGAGGGGGTCGGCCGCTTACCGAGTAGTGACCACTGCGCAGAACGGTTGCGCACTTTCCCCCTCCCGCCTCCATCACCCGGTGACGTCATCGAGACCCGGTGCAGGACCGACAAGACGAGTTGCGACAAGAATTGAGGTCATTGACCCTAGCAATGGGTTTTCCTGGTGTTGCAACACAACCTTGAATTAGGTCCCCCACCCCCCCTATTTGGTAATGGGTTTTCCCTGATGACCGGCGCCTGTTTGGCGGGTTGACAAGACAAGTTGAGACAAGAATAGATTGGGACCTCAAAACCTCGAGGTAATTGACCCTGTTCATGTTTGCAGTTGATTACGAAATTTCCCCCGCTGATTACGAAATCTCCTGCGTTGATTACGAAATTTCCTCCCCTTAACCCCGTCTCCTACAACCCCCTCCCCCCTACAGTCCCCGGACATTTTGGTTCTTGATGATTAATTATTGTTAATTGATGATTTCTAATTAATTATTGTTAATTGATGATTAATTATTAATTATCGGGATGGACTATGGAGTTTATTTATTTATTTGGGGAACATACATCTTGTTTATTTGGATGGGAAATGTAGCTCTCCCCCAGCGACGAAGCACTCGCAATGAATGGCTTATATTGAATGACAGGGTCTGCAGGGACTTCCCTTTCACTAGCGTAGAGCGCTACCTTGAATTACGAAATCACAAGGTCGGGGGAAATCCAACGCTGTGTCTTTCAAGCCCCCACCCCACCCCCTTTACCTTGTCAGTGTTTGGGGAAACCCAGGCGCGGTGTCATTCAACCCCCCACCCCACCCTTTACCTTGACTCTGCGAGTTTAAGGAAAGTACCGTTATCTAGCATTTATTTTTCAACAGCTGTCGCGTGAGGAAGTGCGCTAAGATTGATGAATGGTTACCCCCAGATACTCAATACATTTTAGCGTCCTAAATCCTTTGGCGAGATGCGTACCAGCATTTGCTCTGAGGTAGTATAGAAAATCCCCACCCGAGCGCGACCAAAAATAATTACGACAAGATTTGAACATCGAACCCCTGCGCTGTAAATAAAATCACCACACTTCACACGAGCGGGAGGGGGCCGCTATCCCCACCACAAAAAGTCTACTAAAATTGATTGTTTGGTATCGACCGTCGACATGCGTGGATGTCTGTCACAGGTTGACCAGCTTTTTCTAGCCCAGGTAGAAAGTGTACCCGCATTTGTGTCTATCACTTTGTCAGCGGACGCCATAGACCATGCGATGCATTGTAACGGTAGATTGCTACCCATGGACCTAGTCTTTTTTGACAAAAACCACTTAAACAACAAATAAATTTAATGTCCGCTGAAATAATATATTCATAAGTAATAGCAAATACAATTTTAATGCTCGAACCGATAATACACACACTAACAAATTAGCCATTTAAACCGCAAGCCAAAATTATAGGAAGTGCACACACATTTTGTAAGGAGGGAGAATGGAAAACCTCCCTAAATACGTTCGAGGAATCTATAATATTTATTAGCGTTCTAAGGGAACTTTCTGCGGGATCAAACCCCTGCCTGTTTCTAAAATGATGTGATCCGTCGCCCCATGCCAAATAACCTTGTTGTGTTTCAGCTCACGCCATGAAAAGAATACGGGATTCGGACCAGGGACTTTTGGCGCAACAAAAATAATTATCACACACGATAGAGTTTTGTCTCCTCGAGATTTTCATGCCATCTTTTATCGGAAAAGTAACTGTGAGAGCTTTAAATGAGCTGACAGCTATTTAGGACAATCATAGTGTCTCTTAAAGCTTGTCATGCTATCTCTTAGGCGGGCTGGAACTACCTGCCAGTTTGTAATATGCAAGAGTGAAATAAGTGCTGATTTGCAGGACAACAGCAAACTATATAGCTACTGAAATGTTATTTTCGACCAATGAGAAGGCGACACCTTTCATGTGGCACACATCTAGACAATCCATCATCAGAAACTATTATTAACTCTCAGAAAAGACCGCTTTTAAATTGATTGTATTTTTTTATTCTACTCAAGACAGTCAATATTTTCTTTAAAGTTACCCACCTAATAAATATTGAGAATTATTTTAAACTACTCAAAACATTTTAAATTTTGATTTTTATGGCATAATAGTAGTAGAATCTAGCTTCTAATATTTCAATGCAGCACGTTTATTTAAATATATAAATGTACTTATATTCGCCCCATACGAGCTGAACCTACTAGCTACAGACTATACTACCAGGGTTTTAGATCCACAGGTAGGTTTAACAGTCAACTGTTTCCATCATTCTATTGTTTTATTTTCTCATTATCACCTTCCCCCACAGTATTTTTGAAAAGCACCACGTCCCACTTCTTATTCAGGCTATACAAATATTTACTAACTACGCTAGTGAGCGAAAGATGAGGACGGATGAATTTAGAGGAAGTGTACTAGCATTTACGTGGATAGAGAATGTAAATCAATTTTTTTTTATAAACTACCCTCAGCACACCTGACCAGGATTCGAACACCAAACTCCCTGTCATTGGCATAGGCACGAGAGTGATGTCTTAGACCATGCGACCACCATAGTAGGTAAGTATTTATTACAAATTAATCAATGAATCTTCCTAATTAAATGTGTGTATTTTATCCCTTTTCCGTGTGTGCGTGGCTATATTTTTTCGCATTTCTTTTCAAGTTTATTAAAGCTAATATATATGATTTGTGTTCAATACTTTCGGAGATTTTGTTTGGTTAAAATAGTCTTCCCCCTTAGTGCGAGCCTGACGTCTTGTACCCCGCGACCACCGGTCTATAAAATATTAGTGTAACTATGAGAGGGTGAAAAAACTTATTTGCGTGGAAGGAAAGTGGTAACCCATTTAGGGAAAAACCACCCTCAGTTCACCTGACCAAGATTCGAACATCGAACTCCCTCATCGAAGCGGGTATATATCACTATGCACTCTTTTTAGTGAGTTAACAATCTTTACGAGGCTGGCTCTTCAACCAACCCAAATATTACAAAAAATCGAAAGAAGAAGCAGAACCGCGAGTCCAGCTGGATTCGGATTTGGGAAGGTTGAATCCACATCTGTGTTTTGGGGGGAGTAAGGAAATTTTCCAGCGTTTACGTGGAGAGAGAGCGGGAAAACATTTAGTGAGAACTACCAACAGTACACCTCGGCGGGTATTCGAATCCCTAACACAGATTCGAACCCCGATATCTTTTGCCGGTTGCTTCATGTTCTTTAGTTACCAAACACAAGAGAAGAATAAGGTGTTTCAACCGTTCTGACCCTAAAATACGTTGTGACAGAAAGGCGCCGGCAATATACACGTGTCAGCTTTGCCGGAATAAAATATTAAAGAGCGCAGAAGTGAGCCCGCATTTGTATAGAGGGAGAGTGAAAAACAACCCCCCAGGTCAAGACAGCACTCTCACAATATACTAAACTGCAGAGGGATTCGAATCCGGGTCCACTGGCTACCACACGCTAATGGATTGATAATTGGGAGGTTTGAGCCCGCCTTTGCATAGAGGGAGAGTTAAAAACACCCCACATGACACCTGACAATGGCTACAAGCGTGAGATAAAAGCTGATGCCGACCAGGTGAAATGTGTAACAGCATTTGCCATGCGTTTGTTGCCCTCTAAGGGACGTCACAGGGCGAGGTGTGTACCCACATTTGCGTGTCATTGACATTCGAACCCTACAACACCGCACGTATGAGAGAGATAAATAATAAAATTATTGCTGTTCCGTAATTTTTTTCAGGGCTGAAATGTGAAAACAGTCAAAGTTATTATTTATGCTTTCTCCTGCTAGATATCACCGATGGCGTTCGAACCCGGGACTTGTGGCGTTTGTCGACCATGCAGGGAATTTAACTCAGGACCCTTCGCAAAGTGTGTGTAATAAAATAAACTTGAACCCTAGGACAGCTACAAATACAGTCCAGGGCCGTTAATGTATCACTATGAACGGTTAAACCTACATTTTCAAGCATACAGGGAATCGAAATCAGGAACCCTCGCAAAGTGTGTGTAATAAAATAAACTTGAACCCTAGGACATCTACAAATACAGTCTAGGGCAGTTAACGTATCACTATGAACGGTTAAACCTACATTTTCAAGCATACATGGAATCGAGATCAGGACCCCCTCGCAAAGTGTGTGTAAAAAATAAACTTGAACCCTAGGACAGCTACAAATACAGTCTAGGGCAGTTAATGTATCACTATGAAGGGATAAACATACATTTTCAAGCTATACAGGGAATCTAACTCTGGACCTTTGCAGAGTGTGTGTAATAAAATAAACTTGAACCCTAGGGCAGCTACAAATACAGTCCAGGGCAGTTAATGAATCACTATGAACGGTTAAACCTACATTTTCAAGCATACAGGGAATCGAAATCAAGACCCCTCGCAAAGTGTGTGTAATAAAATAAACTTGAACCCTAGGACAGCTACAAATACAGTCTAGCGCAGTTAATGTATCACTATGAACGGTTAAACCTACATTTTCAAGCATACAGGGAATCGAAATCAGGAACCCTCGCAAAGTGTGTGTAATAAAATAAACTTGAACCCTAGGACAGCTACAAATACAGTCCAGGGCAGTTAATGTATCACTATGAACGGTTAAACCTACATTTTCAAGCATACAGGGAATCGAAATCATGACCCCTCGCAAAGTGTGTGTAATAAAATAAACTTGAACCCTAGGACAGCTACAAATACAGTCTAGGGCAGTTAATGTATCACTATGAAGGGATAAACATACATTTTCAAGCTATACAGGGAATCTAACTCTGGACCTTTGCAGAGTGTGTGTAATAAAATAAACTTGAACCCTAGGGCAGCTACAAATACAGTCCAGGGCAGTTAATGTACGGAGACGCGGCAGTAGGCCTAAAGTCATTTGGCCTAAAAGTCATTTGGCCTAAAATTCAGTTGGCCTAAAAGTCATTTAGCCTAAAAGTCATTTGGCCTAAAAGTCAGTTAGCCTAAAAGTCATTTGGCCTAAAAGTCATTTGGCCTAAAAGTCATTTGGCCTAAAGTCATTTAGCCTAAAAGTCATTTGGCCTAAAAGTCATTTAGCCTAAAAGTCAGTTGGCCTAAAGTCAGTTGGCCTAAAGTCATTTGGCCTAAAGTGAATTCTGAATAGAAAAAATTCGATGTTGTTAATTTCGTTAGGAGTCACAAAAGTCATTTGGCCTAAAAGTCACTTAGCCTAAAAGTCATTTGGCCTAAAAGTCAGTTGGCCTAAAGTCATTTGGCCTAAAATTATTTAGCCTAAAATAAAATGTTATAACCTTCGGGTATCTTCGTAAAATAAGAACTGTTGGTTTTTTCATCTGATTATAGATAGCACAAGTGATGGTAGATGGTGTTAAGATATTTCTAAAAACATAGACTTTATTTAAACACAGACTTAATCTACTTACTTACTCTATGGCATTAAAAACTCGAAAGTTCATTGCCGCACTCACGAAAGTACGCCACCTATCCCTATCTTGAACTACTTCTATCCAATCTATTTCATTACATCCTATGTTTCTTAGGTCTATCAAAATGTCATCCTACCATCTGTGTCTAGGTCTTCCCAAAGGTATTTTCCCATTGGTTTGCCATTCAATACCTTGAACGCGGTCCTAGATACTCACATTCACGCTGCATGACCTGCCCACCATAACCTGCGGGATTTTATTACCCTATCAATGTTTAGTGATGAGTACAGGATGTGCAGCTCATCATTATGTAGCCTCCTCCACTCCCCACTATCTTCATCCATTTTTGGACCCAATATCTTCCTAAGCACCGTGTTTTCGAACACTATAAATTAATTTTTGTTATTCAAGGTAAGAGACCACGTTTCACATTCATAAAGAACAACCGGTAAAATTATGGTTTTGTATATTCTAAGTTTATATTTCTTGACAGCAGGTGAGACGTCAACAAATTACTGACCGAGTAATAACAAGCATTTCCAGACTGTATCCTTTTCCTAATTTCTAATATTGTTATCGCTAGTTAGAACTGATTCTAAATATTTGAACTAACTAACCCTATCAAATGGTATGTTGTTTGCCGTAATATCTAAACTAATTACCTCAATCTGTGTTCTCTGTGTGACCATATACTTAGTCTTGTCACACTTGAATATGGACATTAGTTCTTATTCATTAATATGAATTATATGGTCAACACAATTCAACCGTAAAATATCTTCTAGAAGCAAAAAAAAAAAATCAACACACTAAGTACAGTGGTTCACGAATTGTGCTCCGTGGATCCCAAGGAATCCAAGGAATCCGTGGACAATACCCAGGGGATCCGTGGATTAATTTCTGTAATGGCTTCTTTGAATTCTAATTAACTAAAAAATATGATATTTTGACTAAAAAAATTACGAAACTTCTTTATTTGGCTAAAAAATATGTTTATTTCATTATGACCGTCATAATAATATGTAGCCAAGAAACCCCTTGTTGAATATCTCTATTTCTAATTGAGCCATCGCAGTTTACACTGTCGGTACAATATTTTCTTGCATATTGCTGAACTAGGCCCAAAATCATACATGTTAGTTTTTGCAGTGAAATTGTTATTTCCCTCATTCTTCTTCAAGAATATCCTCAAGTGTTTAAATGGGCAGTACTTAAACTTTTACAGTTTCCAACAACTTAAGTGTGCGAAGCTGAATTTTCATGCTATGTGGCAACAAAATCTAAATATCATTGCGGAATGAATGTCACACTACAACCACTCCCAACTCTAAAGAACTGTGTAAGATGAAGAAGCAACACCATTAATCACACTAGTAACCTGTAAAGTAATATTGAATGTACGGTATATAATTTTTAAAGTATACTTTTTGTGTTAGCCTACATTTTTAATTTTGGGTACCAATCATCCGGACATTCTATATTTATGTGAGCAAGGATGTGATGGATGTTTTACAAGGCCTAAAGGGGTCTGCGAGCAAAAACTTTTTGGAACCACTTCACTAAAGCAATGTTAACTCGCATACATGCAAAAAAAAAAAAAAAATTGAGCTATCTTAAATTGAACTAACAACGACGAATGAAACAAGTTCCGCGTACCTACACCAATGTCAGAATTCCCTTAGTTATTTATATCTATATTCTATTCTATACTACTTATAAAACAAAGTATCAGTCTGTAGTCATGAAACTCTGTATGTATGTATGTATTTATGTATGTCTGTTGCCTAGGATCTTTGGAATAGCTCAACTTATTTCGATAGAGTTTTTTTTAATTTGTAGGATATTTATACAGGTAGGTTTTTTTGGACATGCGGCAGTGGACCTCTAATTATAAGACCTAAAGTCACAACTCCTAAACTAAATTTCTTAATTTCATAACACCTAACTTTATAAGACCTAACTTCATAGCACCTAATTTTATAGCTCCTAACTTTACTAGACCTAAAAGCACTGGACCTAAAATTCATTTTCCATAGATAACTTTAAAATATCTTTAACTGTTCAAACAGGCAGTGGACCTAAAGGCTCAAGACCTAATTTTATAAGACTTAATTTCACAAGACCTAACTTCACTGAACCTAATTTTATAAGACCTAACCCCACAAGACCTAGTCCCACAAGCCAATAAGCACAAGACCTAACCTCACAAGACCTAAATTCATAAGACCTAAATTTATATGGCATGCCAGCATAAGTCCTAAAACAACATTCTTTTTAGCTCAATGATAGGAACACAGACAAAGGCGTCAGTTTTGTCTTGACTAATTTTCTGATGAATGGGAGGTCGTAGTTTAAATCCTGCTGGGTGTATTTCTCTCGTCATATAAAACATACCTTTATAGATAAAGTGGTTTTAATAAACACGGCCAAACCGCTTGGAATGTGGAATAATGTCAAGCTCATCTAATCTAGTTTTCCACTGACAAGGAAGTTGGGATTAGAATCTCGGCCGAGCGTACCGAGGTATTTTTCCTAGAGGATTCCTCACTTTCTTTTCAAGCAAATGTGGGAACATTTCCCCTAAATTCTTCCTTTCTCGGTCACTTTAAAATAGTGAAATTAAATGCGGATATTTTGAACGAGAAGTAAGATGAAAATCTCTGATAGGCAGGATTGCCTCAATGTTAATAATGTCGACTGACATGGACAGCTTTATTTAGGAAGTTAATATTCGTCTATACTTTTCAGGTATGATAGGAGTGTTCTCCCACCTATTTGTCTACTCATTATCTCTCCACGTATTTCACCGTATTTAAAATAAAAAGATATTAAAAATGTATTGTGGGGACATAATTATTATTAACTAAAATAAAATTTAACTGTGAAATAATCGTGGCCCAAATTTTTGTCACTCGTATCACGTATTTACTAGCACGCTCAGGCTATCCACATTTTTTCAAAATGGTGTAAGAAAGATAAATGTACAATTTAGAGGATATGTACTCTCATTTGCGTGGAGGAAAACTCAGAAACCATTTATTAAAACTCACTCTCACTTGACTGGAATTTAACTGGGTCTCGCCATCATAAAAAATTCAGTCTACTCTCTGAATCATTCGATCACCGATGCGGGCTAAAGTGCAGTTATTGAGGGAACAAAGCAAATATCATTATTGGATGCTTGTATTTTATCAGCTTAATCTCATGGCATATGGCATTAGCAAACTTCACTTATTTGTTGAGTTAATTAATGAGTAATTCTTATTAAAACACATATTATATACTATTATATTTAAACCGTCGAAAGTCTTGAGAGCCGCAACAATCACATAAATAGGTAGCCTATATAAATACTATTTATAAAATGTGAGTTTTTTTATTTTATTGAAAGCCAAAGTATGTTAACATTAGGGCCTAATATAATAATTACCCTAATTAATCACTTTGGAAAATTCAAAATGACCTCCAAAATACCTTACAACGTTATGTGGAAATCCGAGATGGCCGCCACCAAAATAAAAAATGGCCACTCCTATACCTTATAAGCAGAGCTGGCTGGAGCCCATTGATCTCTATATAACTAAATGTACATCTGCGGCTAAAATTTTTGAGCTGTCATTTGTAAAGCACTGTGAAAGAGAGAAGGAAACATTCGGGTATCTTTTTCTCTCTTATACACATACAAGACAATGTGGCATTTCAACATAATTCGCTAATTTTAATGAATTTATGAGATATATCAATGTATGATTAGTTTAAACGAAATAAATGGGTTAATAAAAGGTTTGAAGGGCATAACTAATTTCAACACTCATGACTTGTTTCTTTAAATAAGTTGATTTAGGCTAAAATAGTAATATTTCCTACACGCCTATACGCTAAATGATCGTTTGAACGTAAGACTTCTACACAAAGTTTGTCATTCGAACAAAAGTAGCCTGGTTTTTAGCGACCTTATTTCATTATAGTTATCTAACATTAAAATTATAATATGGCTTCTGAAAAGGCAATACACGCTAAAAGCCAACTTAATAATATTATAATATATTAATACTTCGTATAAGCCTCTAACCTAAATGATAATTTGAATACAAAACTACTACACAAAGTTTGTCATCCAAACGAATGTAATTAAGTTTGAAGCTATATTTTTTCATGCAGACCCCGTCACGAGGTGCAATAACTTGGAGTACCACTTTCAAAGTTTGAATTTTTTTTCCATGCCAACGTTTTGTCCTAGTTTTATATTGTTTTGTACCACAAACAAAAAGTTATGTACCCCCACCTATTTTACACCTATGCATATTTCTACATTTTGTAAGGAAATTAGCCTAGTAAAAATGAAAAACCATTCGAATTAAAACAATTTTATATAAATAAATTATACATCTGATCCAACACAAAATAATCATAGCTCTTTAAAATTAACATTTATAGCCCATTTTTATAATTCATATAATGATATTTGTTTTTAATTAATCACTTGTCTCATGTTTGGTGGTGTCATGTGGCTCAAGTAATGGTGACACTTTGTGTGATTGATTTGATTGTTTTCAAACGCAAAGTTTACCAAAACAAGGAGTAATATAAGAAAGAAAAACTCTCAGCTCTTTGGTGACATCTAGTCTTGCACAATATCTACCCTTCATAGCCGCCAGAGCTGAAAATACAGTTTCACACATGTAGATTGCTCTCTTAAAAATACAGTCAACATAAATTTATTTTTCTGTAACTTGTTTAGATCGAGTTGATAACAAATAATTGAATGTCATAACAATTTCTTGCGCTTCCCTTTAGCAACAATCGCGCTCGCTCTTGAGGATTGCACCCCACACTTTGATAACCACTGCTTTAGACCTTGGTAAATAGTTACACCAAAGAAGACTACATATATTTAGAAACGATAGTATATACTATTTAA
>JAVRXN010000004.1:60966812-61094312 GCA_033556935.1 Timema podura
CATGAGAATGGTCCAAGGACTTTCTAGACGTAACCATGGTGGATCTAAAGAAGAAGAAACAAGCCAAGAAATGCAGTGAACACAGGACCATAAGCCTCATCTCTCATGTGGGGAAGATTGTGGCAAGAATACTCAACAGGCTACTGGAACAGAAAATAGAAAGTGTGATGGAAGAATACCAATTTGGATTCAGAAAAGGGAAATAAACAGAGATGCCATCAGGATGCTGAGAATAATTTCAGAAAGAGTGCTGGAAGTAAAGGAATAAGTCTACATTGGTTTCATTGACTGGCAGAAGCACTTGATAGAGTGAAATGGAAGAAACGGACGGAAATACTCAAGAAGATCGGCATCAACTGGAGGGACTGATTGCAAATCTGTACCTGGGACAGCGAGTCAAGGTGAGGCTGAATGATGGAGAGACCAACAGTTTAAAGATAAGAAGAGGAGTGAGACAGGGATGCTATTTGTCAGTCATTCTGCTCAACTTGTATGGAGAGTGGCTGGTCAGGGAAGCCCTGGAAGGACGTTACAATTTCAGGATAAGAGGATGCGTCATAAACACAATAAAATATGCAGATGATCTAGTATAACTGGCCAAAAATAAATAGGGGTTGCAGGAAATGATGGACTGGTTAGTGGAAATATGAAGAAGATATGGCATGGAGATCAACATTGAGAAGTCAAAAGTTATGCTGATTTCAAAAAATGAGGAGCCGCTGAAAATCATAATTGAAAACCAGGAGTTGGAAAACGTAGAGAAGTTAAAGTACCTGGGAAGTCTGCTGACAAAGGATACCTAATGCACCAAGAAAATTAGGTCGAGGATCGCCCTGGCCAGGGAAGCTTTCAACAAGAAGAGCAACTTTCAAGTTGAGTTTGGAACTGAGGAAGAAACTGAGGAAATGCTACATTTGGAGCATCACACTGTATGGAGCAGACACTTGGATTCTTAGGAAAATGAGAAATAAATACTTGGAGTGCTTTGAAATGTAGTGCTGGAGAATACTTGAGAAAATCAGGTGTAAAGACATGATGACCAATGGAGAAGTCCTAAAAAGAGTGGGTGAGAAGAGATCCATTTTGAAAGTGATTCTTCGGTACAAAGCAAACTGGATCGGACACATCCTTAGGAGGAACTGTCTTCTGCACTACGTCATAGAAGAAAATGTTGAGAGAAAGAGGAGCTTAGGAAGAAGTAGAATTCAATTACTAGATGGTTTGAAGGAAAGAAGAAAATTCTGGTAGCTGAAGGAGGAGGCAGAGGACAGGGTGCATTAGAGGACTAACTAAGTTTCACTGACAAAAGGAATGGTCCTGTCGTAAGACAGAACACCTAATAAAAATAATATTCTTTAGGTTTTCCGTATCCTTGTGATTGGAATGACGGGTGTTAAATAATTTATTATTTCATATTATAAATTATAAAAGTTTCTTTTATGTAGTGGTTTTTGCGCACCATCCCCGTTGATGTATATTTTGAGGGCTCAAATCTAGTATGCAAACAGAAATTATTGGAAAATTATTGTCTTATTACAGAAAATGCACTTTCCAACAGCATTGTGTGAATAATTGTGCTGTTTGGTAGGGCTTGAGCTGTAATCATGGTTTTCCCACCATATGTGTTTACGTACTAGACCCTTAGCCTTTTAAAATTTATGTAACTACTTGACAAGAAAACTTGGCTGTGTTGATACACTTTTCACCCTTTTAATGAACTAGAAATAGTGAGAACTACAAGCCTACATATATATAACACTTCTTTCAAATATATAATTATGTAAAAAACCTCTTTTTTAACGAAATACTCGTCTCACACTACTCTCGCTCTTTTGTAGCTTTCCGCTGTTAATTTAGGAACATGGCGCTGTAATGACGAGATATTCTCTCTTAGAGTCTCCTACCAGGTTGATTATACATCTTGTCTTCAATCTTATAAGCTGGATTTGAAGACACTCATAATCAAGGGAACAAAGTTGCGATTAATATGACTCAGCCAAGACAAAACTTATATTCAACACAATCACATTTATAACTGAGATTTAACACTTTTTAATTAATCGTGCAAACACAATTCAGATGTTCAAAAAGGTTATAAACAAATTAGTTAATGCCAATTGCAATTATTTCACAAATTTCACAAAGCATTCGTTAAATTACCGGTACCGCATTTAAAAAAACCTTTGTATTGTGTATTTAATTTTGGTCTGACCTTTGTAATTATAAATACGACACAAATTAAACAAACACAAAAATAAACAAGCTTTTATTCTCGTTGGCTATCACACGTACGCTTTAGACTCTATTTGATTACTTTATATAAAATGAATCAATATTTAAACATATTCTATTAATTAGTTTTGTGCTATGAAAAGAACTTATTTAAACTGAAAATAAATTATATAAATTATTATTATTATTATTATTATTACCGCGTCTTACTAACCGTTCGGGTTATAGGCACTATAAATTGTTAAACGAAAAATTAAAGTGGAGGCTTTTCAAAGGTGGCCTTTATTAATAATTTAAAATGGTGACCGGGCAGAGCGTCACTGTTCAGCTGATCACGCCAGTGGTGTTCATTCGCTGGCGTATAGAAAATAAATACATTTTATTTTAAACATATATTTAGTTGCCTTTTTTTTATTATAAAGTTTTCAAAATATTAATTTGTCTTGTGGTTTATAGTGATCGGTTTTAATAAGATAAACGTGGACATAACTTACATTTAATGTACATAACTCTTAGTATTATTGTATCTCATGTTGCTACAATGCGTGAATGAGATTATTGCAATTATTGTATTACATTATGAGTCCTTTTAATTAATGATGTAAAGACAAATTATTAAGTAACCCATAAGGAAATACTATTAGATAAACTTTATAACTTTTTAGAAGAACTATATATAATAAATCAATCAAATAAGACATATTTCTATAATGTCAGATATTAGTCGCCTACAATCAATATGAGTTGTGTTCTTTCTATAAATATCAGACTTTATGTTGGTCATGCTAGTGTCGAGATTGAATTGTTCATCCCTCCCCCCTCCCCCGCTTCCTATTCCCTCGTTGCGATTTCACATACATCCAGAGGCCCGAGATTAAGCCCAGCCTTATAAATATTGTGCCATAACATGGATTCAAACCGTGCAACAGGGAAGGAGGAGTGACCCTTAACAACACTATGATATTTCTGAAACTTAAGCTCTAAAGCTTTAAAACAACTACAACAATCCTCAAAAATAGCTTGCAGAGGCATTTGAAATTGACTTTATTAGTTAGAGGAAGGCTATATCTATGATTCTAACCATTTATTTTACCCTCATTTTCATTTTTTAAGTTTATTGGAGGTGTTTAACCCTAGCGGTCGAAGGGCGGTTGACGAAAACCTTCTTGGAGTTAAGGTATTCTCATTACCCTTCAACTAATGTCTGTGTTGTTTTTTCTTCTCGTTTCTATTCATCATGTTAACTCTCCCTCTTCATCTATACTTTTAATTGAACCGACTGTTTGTTAAAGATGGCGGGCATCTTATTTGCTGGAACTACACAAAACACTACTTTTCGGTAGTTACCGTTAACTGGTTATTTTCCTCCCTCACTTTCCCCTATTTTATATTTTGTGGCTGCAGATTTTGTAGAAATTGCCACCCCTTGTCAGGATATCAGCTACCTCATTCATCACTTCTTTGTTTTTAAACGTCAATCTGAGGTTGATAGTTTGTCCCTGCAAGTCGGAGAGCCATATTTCCTCTCTCGCTCTCTCTCGTTGGAAAATGAACACATCAAGCTCTTGACTTTGTCCAATACTCCAGTCTCCATGTGAACTGATCCACGCGGTGATATTTACAGTATCTGAATATTAAATAGGTTCACTCTTTGTGTTTATTTAATATATTATGTATTTATGGAAATGCAAGTGTTTAGAGGATCTCCTCTCGTTAAATAATTATTGAAAAGAGCACATGCACTTGAAGCACATCTCTACCAGATCATCATGTTGATTGTATACTTATGGCAAAAATATAACAACTCACGAACTTGTGCAACTAAACACTAGACATTCTTTAAGAGAACACAAAGTGGTCTCCACTATCATGAGAATGAGTTGTTAGTTGAGGTGATATATGAAGGAACTCTCTCGGTAGCGTTATTATTACTACTACTACCAATTTCCGGCCAGTTGAATCTTGCGATAGTGTTGTCGTGCTTAGACGAAGAGAGTATCGTGATGATAGCAACACAGAAAACATTGCATCTCGTGGTGAAGCGCTGCAATCGCTCTAGCGTATGAAAGTTGAAGGGGTGAAGGGAGATAGATACCCATAGCACTCAAGTATAGTCAGTACCAAATGGCAAATGGGACATAAGTGGTGGTACCTGGATAATATGACACTTCTGCTACTTAAGTTGAATATATAAGTAGTTCTAACCTACGTTAAATAGTAAATAAACTCCTCGATACCTGATATTTGTCCGTCAGTGCTGTTACCGTAGCTAATTGACGTACTACTGTTGTTACTGTTACTTTCTTCTCCAAAAGAAATCAACATTTGTTCTATTTCTTCTTCTATAAGACCATCATTTCTCCAGTAATCGGCTTCTTCTTTCTTAACGTGTGATAAAGCCTGTAGCCAATCATTATCAGTGATAATATTGATTGCTTCTTTTGTTAAATGTTTTATCTCAGAAGTTCTTTGAGTAACATTTTTGGCCGCAACTCGTGATTTCACCATTATTCATATCAATTATATAACGTTAAGGTTACAATGGTATGGAGGTAACCTAATAAAACTGTGCCCATGTTGTTCGATTAAATTATCCATGCAAATTTTGAGAGATTAACGTTAACAGCGGACTAGCTCCAAGAGCTCACTTTTTGTCACCTGTTCCTCATATGCAATACTGTTTGTGTCAAACCACAGCTTCATTTCAGACTTTAGTGATCCCATTGTTGGTGGCTTGTTTATTTGAACAGTACTATACGGTGCATTGTCCATTACAATTAAACTATTTTGAGAAAGGTTGGGTGGGGATAAGTTTTTCTTTCACCCACTTAGAAAACATTTTCGAAATTCATCTCATTGTGATAGTCACAACTTTTTGTTTCTGATTTGAAAATAAATACATTTGATACAAATCCCTGCTCTTAACTGGCAAGGACAATAATCCACCTCTGTCCTGCACCATCATTTTTCAATACTCCTGTTGTTTCTGGTTCTTGCCAACATTTACTCACAGTGTACGAGGGATGAATCCAGGTTTAACCAATCACAGGACGTTTTTAATCCCCTAATTTATCATTTTCTCTCATTCTTCTTCAATATCTAGACCTCCATGTAACTATTTCGTTTTCCTCAATTAAAATTACTTTTCTTATTTTTACAATTTTTAAACTTAGACCCCATTTTTTCAATTCTCTTCTCAATGTTTCTTTTCTCTTTTACTACTGCTAATAATTTATTTAAAATTGGTACATCAATTTTTAGCAATGTAGAACCTCTGTATAAGTCGTTGAATTACACACAAGTCAAAACCACCAAGAACATTTTTTCTGCTGCTGCATTTGTTCTTTTTTCCTAGAGTTGAGAGTTTTGTTTGGGTCTTACTTACCATTCTTCTTTCCTTTCGAATTTTAAAAATAGTACGCTCTGATTTTCCTGTAGCTTCTTCTTCACGTTTTGTGATTCTTTCAACAGGGTACTTATAATGACCCGATTGTTTTACACTCTCAATATGTTCTCGTCCTTCATTGTGAATATTTGGTTTAGCACGCTTATTTGAAGCCATTTAAAAATTTTTTTACGTACCTTGTATTTAAAGATGATTATATATCTGTAATGTTTGTCAAAAGAGGTAAAAATAAAGTAAAATCATTCTACTCAAAACTACTGAAAGTCCTAAACTATCAAACTTACCCGCCCCCCTCGGTAATCTGACCTAAGTGCACACGCCAGAACGTCGAGATAACGACTGATGACGTGTATGATTGGTCTCCCCCTTTATTATTCAAGTAGTTCACATTCTTTCCGCATGCGATGTTTACCGTGTCGTGTAGGATTACTGTTTATTATCGTTGTGGAAACCAGCCTTAAGAGTGACGGTTGAAAGTTCACCATGCGTGTGTGAGTTGCGGTACAGTGTTTCCGGGACAGCTTCACTTGCAACGTTGGTAGGTCAGCTCGTTAACCGGAACAGGAAACCATCATTACGGTGTTCGCACACCTCACTGCACCGCCTGTAGCACGGCACGCAAGGTCAAATCGTTTCCCCATGATCGCCGATTGGCAAACTTTAACAAATACAAGGGCACGAAAACTTAGAGACATTCTTCAAACACAAAAACATTGCCCACTTTGATGATACAGAAAAAGTTAAATGATTGTACTTATTTATAGGGATTTTACAACTTTTTGTTTCTTTTATGAATACATTGTTAAATTTGTAATGTACGATTGCAATTAAAGTGTGTTATGAACATATCAATAAACCCTTTATTGATAATATATCAGTAGACCTTTAATATAAACATTAATAAATGTGTCGCGCTATCCGATATCACACTTGTTTTTTTAATAATTGACGGGAATGCCGACACGATTGCCCGTGCGAAGCCTCCTTGTAGACTGCAGCGAGATATCGCTCGTTAAATGAATTCAATGAATTCATGAATCGTATTTGTAGGTTCCTTCGGTGAGGCTACAGTTGATTCTGATGACGTTTACTCTCAAAATATTATATAAAATTACATAAAAACTTGACGTGATACGAAAAATCTTAATAAGGGATTCAGATTTAGGGCACTTCAATGAACTAAAATCGGCTGTTTTTGCTCATGAAGCAGAAACAAAGTTTTAAAAGGCATAGCAATTTCAACTTCTCCCATCTCCTCTAGCTGATATCCCATACGTCTGAACATTGCATACAATCTATATTCACTGTTCACTTCTCCACGCATATATACATATTTATGTTCAATAAAGGGCTTAAGGTCAACACTGATACTTGTGTCACTCACACACAATATTGAAAGGTGAGGGAGGGCAATGGAGGTCAATGTCTAATAACCCTTACTGAGGTGGCGGATAAAATAGACACAAGACATCCGTGGAAGGCATCAAGAGGTTCAAGTCTATACTCATCTCAACGTTAGAGTCCATCAGAGGTGGTGATATAAGACAAGCACAATACTCAAGAGAGGAAGAACACTTTCCTTGCACATCTGTACACCCCTCTATCGACTCCTCAACATCTATACACCCCTCCACTGAACCAAGGAACATTTCCTTACCTTAAAGAATAGCGATATAACATTGCCAAATTAGAAAATAAATACGCAAATAAACAAATAACTTTGCCAATTTAAAGCGTAACTAACCCAACCTTGCCGATATTGTGCAAACTTGCGAAAACTATGTAATATATATTTGGTAAAATTGCGGAAAATATGCAACATATATTTTCCATTGCATGCGATTTTATGTCCTCATTTTCTCACTACTGATGCACTTAAAAACTGTGTTTTTATATCCACAAAAATACAAAAGATGCTCTTAAAAATCAAATAATACATTTAAAATCCAATTGTTCTTCTTGCCCGTTTATGGTAATGGCTGGGGAATCCTGCAAAGTAAGAAATAAATAATAAATTGTATGATTAATATACCCATTAAAATAAATAAAATAGGCAGAATATGTGTGTGCAAGAGAGAGAAAGAGAAAGAATTACCTCTTAGGTTTACCTTTGCATTACAAGTGCAACGAAGGTCATCTTCAGATTCTCAGGTGTGAATGATCGCCGATTATCGGCAAAGAGGTTTTTGTACCTGGAAAAGCTGCGCTCTACATCCATGGATGTTATTGGAGCATACTTGACGTATAGAATGTCACCTTACGATATGTCCTCTTCAATGTCTTTTAAAGAGTCACTTTTACCGCTGATTACATCGGCAATTTTACACAATGTTTTGAATTCCGAATTTTTTATAAACACATTCTGAAATTTTGCAAATACTGCTTCTCCAATTTTGCCTGAAGCTTTCTTAAGGTTATTCTGCATTGTTGTGATAAGAACAGTAGCATCTGACAATGGCACTTTTTTTTCTAAGTTTGTAATGATTACGGGTAAAATACTGAAATTAGACTTTATGCATGCCATTTTGCGATCTGAGAGCATATCTTGCGCAACATTGATAGATATGGCATCTTCACTATCAAATCTGCTCACGACTATTTTCAAAATACGAATGTGTTCACAATAATAGAAACACGCGTGGACTATACACTTTGTGTGACTATTGGCTGCGGTGGTAAGGATAAGTTAGGGGCCGCCGTCTTGATATAAACTACTCTAGTTGGCGCTTTCAAGAAGACTTTCTTAACGTTTGACACTAGTTAGTCAACATTTCCAAAGTTTTTTCCTCACCTATTCGGCAACTTGATGGACTGCATAAGCGACACTTGTTACGTGAATCATTTTAGAATATAATGCTTTAATGGCGGTTGCTGCTTTGACCATATACCTACAGCGCAGCGTCACTAAAAAAAAAAAGGACATCATCGTGCTTGATACCGTCAGGCTACTGCAGAAACATAGATTTATCAAACAACTGGCTGATTTTGGAGTAGTTGGCTTTATCCAAGAATTCTGTAGTCATGAGAAATGTGTGACCAACAGTTTGCAGTTCAAGAGTTCCAATAACTACGTTACCTATTTACATGACGGCCTTCTATATCTCTTGTCTCTTCAATTGATACCCCTTTTTTTTCCCCCGGGTACACTGGTTCGTATTTTATCTAGCTTTCTTATAGCACAAGGGGACGCGGCAGTTGGCCTAAAAGGCATTTGGCCTAAAGGCATTTGGCCTAAAAGCATTTGGCCTAAAATGTAAATTTAAAACCTTCGGCTATCTCCGGAAAGTAAAAAGTACTGTTAGTTGTTTCATCTGAATATAGATAGCACAACTGATGCAAGGTAGTTACAATATTTCTAAAAACATTGACACTATCCTACATACAACTAGATCAGTTCACAAAACACTATATCACCTTTTTTTTGTATAGATTTCCGATATTATTTCCTTGTTAATATATCTCACGGTCATAAAGTTAACGAAAAACAATAAGAAAACACCATTCTCGGGGACTTTTGACAACTTATTTCGAAAGGCAAAATGAAAGTGGAAGCCAATATTAATAATTAATATATATAATAGTGACGCATTAAATAAATTTTGCCAGTAAATATGTAGACGTCAAACGGAGATCATAACTTTTTTACGTGGCCCAATTGTAATGCGCCCGTATATACACGTGTTTGTATATATATGTTGTAATGATATGGAATTATACATCTAAATAATTTATTATTCACATCTATATTCAAAATTATGATATTATAAATACGAGCGGGTAGTAAGATTTATTTGTGTTAAGTTGCAAGGTATGGCGACATCTTTCTACGCCTCTGTTTGAAAGGCGAACTCAGTTTTGTAGACAGAGACGCACCTGGATGACCACACCTTTCTTTCTTTTGGGAAGTTTCGAGAAGGAGATGTCACTAGATATACCTACTGCAAAGTACGCATCTCTTCACTTGCAATTCTGACGAGGAGCCGTGTGGGTTGGGTCTATGACAAATTTCACGTGCCGGGAATTAACATACACATAATACAATAGACGGGTTTTTAAATTAATATTTACAACGTGTGAAATATCTAGCAAAAACTGTTTATCTACTTAATATAAAAAAAACTATATAAGACCAGAACCTTTAATTTATAAAATAAGACATTATCCCCTTTTGATTACCATAAAACAGGATAGCAAACTTGGACCCAATTCAATCATTATATCAAATATCACCCTAATGGTGGCGAGCGAACATTAATATATCAGGCTAACTTTTATACGTTACAATAATGGCTTCCCAACGTGGAGGGCCTGATAAATTGAAATAATAAAATTAAATCCAGTTCACAACCCGAGAAAGTGAGTGCTCAAAGAACAGTGAAAGTGCCGCAAACAACTTAAGTGCTTTATTACGCAAAAAAAAAAGCAAAAAAAAAGTGACTTAAGAAGAAGAAGAAGAAGAAGCTCCAAACCAGGTGATTTTGGAAGAAAAAGCTCCAAACCAGGTGACTTCAGAGGGAAGAGTTCGAAACCAGGTAGATTCAGAATAAGGTCCAAAGCTTCTAGACTTCAGGTGAGGTACGCAAGGAAAATCTCACGTAAGTCATCAACAGCAAAACTTCATTAAATATGGAAGAGACAAACAGTAGTAGCAGTGAGGATAATCCTCCCCTAACGCAATATTCCCAACCAATGGTAGAAGACCATTCTTGTTTAGAACTATCTGATCAGGAACAAAGTGAACAACATGAGAAAGTAGTTGAACCAATAGTTCATAAAGAAGAAGACTTAAGGGGGGTGGAAAATGTTTCAAAGGTAGGAGGTGTAGCTCAACAAACATCAGCAAATGACCTAAATGCAATATTAATGCAGTTAGTGCAGCAAATGAAAGAGGGTGGTGAAAAGAGTGAAAAGTTAAGTCAGCAAATTAAAGAGAGTAGTGAAAAGAGTGAAAAGTTAAATCAGAAAATAAATGAAACGTTCGATAATACTAGCCAGGAGCTACAAAAAACTAGACAGGAGCTACAAAAAAATAGCCAGGAGTTAAAAGAAATCAAAGAAAATAATCAGAGTTTAAATATAAAGTTTGATGAAAAATTTAAGGGTGTAAATGAACAATTCAACAGGTTAGAACAAGAATTGCAGGGTAAATTTCAAGAAGTATAAAACGACTTTGACAAAAAAATTACAGAAAATACAACAGACTGAAAGTGACCAAACGCAGGTAAGGGACGAACTACAGATGCTTAGGGAAGACTGTAGTAAGTCAGAAAAACAGACGAATGAGCAGATAAAAAAAACTTAAAAATGCAAAGGAAAACTTTAAGCTTAAACAAGACGCTTTAAATTCCAAAGGAAATACTACTCAGGAAAGTTGCGATAAAAATAAAAATGAAATTCTAGAACAGGTACACCATTTAACAGAACGATTTGCGACTGTTGAAAAAGAACAACAAAAATGTAGTGATAACCTTAAATTCCAAAATGATTTCTTTGATGGACATACAGTACCAGATGTTTACTTACAGGAAATAGTTGACCAGCAATTGGACAAATTTAAGGACAATTTGACTGAAACTGTGGACAAAACGTTACAAACAGTCGAACAAATGCGACAACAACTAGAACAGGCTAAGTAAAAATATGACGAAGTAGTGGAAAAAGGGACGCTAATTACTGCTGGTGCCTTGGTATTACCTAGTACAAGCATCCAGAATCAATTAATGGACTATGTACCCACCTTCAGTGGAAATAATGATAGGGTGCATGCTGTACAGTTTTTGAAAAAGATGGATAGACTTTTTGAAAATAGTAAACTCACCGAAGCACAAAAAATAGCATTTTTTAATTCAAAGTTAGTAGGTGAAGCTGAAGTATGGATGAATAGTCACGAGGCTGACTATACATCCTATGAAGCAATAAAGATAAACTTTTGTAAAAGATTTTGGTCCGTGTATAAGCAGGACAAGTTAGTAAATGATATTTTTACCATTGATCTCTATAGTATAACTGAATGGACATCTGTGGCTGAAATTTTCGAGCTGTCGTCTGCATACCATTGTGTAAGAGAGAAAGAAACTTTCGGGTATCTCTTTCTTTCTTTTACCCATACAAGGCAATGTGTCATTTTGACATCGTTCATTAATCTGATTGAATATATGAGAAACATCAATGTGTGAGTGGTTAAATTAAATAAATATGTTAGTTAAAGCTTTGAAGAGCATATAAAAGTTCAAAACTGGTTAGTTTTTTCTTTAAATAAGTTGATGTAGCCTAATATGTAAGATGATTTTTGAAGGAAGCTTACTTGTAAGGCTTTATCTCGTACCAGAATCCTACCCTATAGTTGTGTTTAGTTAGGATAAAAGACCTTCCAGAAGGAAATTTCTACTTCTGTTCTAAATTGCCGTTCATCCTACCAAAATATTATATATATGATATTATTTTGGTACGAAATAAAGCCTTACAGATTGGGATTATTACTAAAATCAGGGTTTAGTAGATAATGTACTTCCTACAAGCCTATAACCTAAATTATCATTTGAACGTTAGACTTCTACACAAAGTGTGTCATTCAAACAAATGTAATACAGTTTTTAGCTGACTTGTTTCATTATAGTTATCGAAATTTCAACATAATATGATTTCTGAAAAATATGAGCCAACTTAAAAAAACAGGTATTATTATAATAATACTTTCCACAAGCCTATAACCTAAGTGATAGTTTGAATGTATGGCAACTATTCTAATTTTGTCATTCAAACAAATGTAATCAAGTTTTAAGATACCTTGTTCATTATATTTATAGAACTTTCAATATAATATGGTTTCTGAAACCAATATACAAGCTAATAATCAACTTTAAATATAAGTATAGTCGTGCCAGACTGTAAACAACACTGATGATAAAAACATAGAAATGGGAATATCTAAGGTTTTATTCATATCTGTACAGTATTACATGTAAACTGGATTGTATATCCTTTAATGTAAATTTTTCTTCAGGAAAATGTGGTATAATACTTCACTATTTTCAAACAATAACACTTTTATTCATCAGAAACATGTTTTCCCATAAGAACATTTAAAGAAACCGTTAAATCTGTCCCCCCCCCCCCCCCCCCCCCCTTTGTGTAGCAGACGATACACTTGTGCGTCACGCTTTTGTCCTTGGAATGTGCATGTGTATGTCCATCCAGTTATATCATAGAGATCAATGATTTTTACAGGCCGGTATGATCCACATAGAGGGCCTATATGTGAATATTAGAGAATAGAGAAATTATGATTGGGGGGAGAAGGGAAAATTTTCAAAAACCAATAGAAACAATTACTAACAGAACAATTTATTTGATAAGCTGAGGTGCTTACTAGAGTGATTCTTTCAAATTAATTCAAGTTTAATTAGTATTAATTTAAACTATTTCTTTTGGTGTTAATTTCAACAATGTCTCCGCGTAAGCGCGCAAATATTGATGCAAAGACTGCATATATATATAATTGATTTTACTTCTTATAGGTAGTAGTTAATTTGTGGATTCATCAACATACAAAGTTCTCGCCTCACACGTGTCTAAAATTGTATTTTTGGTAGTTTAGATCAGGGTTTCTCAAACTGCGAGGCGTGAGGGGATTTCAAATGAGGTGTGAACCAATTTTTCACTTCCTTTGACTTGCTAAATTATGATTGACTAAAAAATTAATATTCTGCTTGGCTTATGAAGCAATAAAATTAATTAATATCTTACAAATCTTTACTATTCTTAATAAACTTCTACAAAGCTCTTATCAGAAAATAAAGAAATAAATTAAATAATAAATGTCTCATTTTTGTATTTTAACGTAAAAAAGTTATCTTATTCTAAGAAAGAGAGTCTTAACAATTACTTTAAATGTTCATGTAAGGCTCAAGAGCATAGAGTTTGAGAAAACCTGGTTTAGATGATTTGCTAGAAATAAGATAATTTACCCAACTTAAATGTGAGCGAAGCCGTGGGCAAACTCGAGTAAGTTAATATGATTATAAAAAAAGAATGATTGATTAATTCATTTAGCAAAATTAATAAACAAATATACTAAGAAAGACTAATAAAATATACTTTGGCACTTAAAAAAATTCAAAATTCAAAATAAAACAAAATTATTAAAATGGTGTGACCACATGTATGTGCTAATTAATAGAAAACGGTACGTGTACAAAACTTTTTATTTCTGGTACAAAACGGTACAAAAACTAGTATAAAACCTTGGCACTGTAAAAAGTTCAACATATACAAAAGTGGTACTACAGGTTAATGGACGTGCTGCTATACCTTAGGAAGTAGTAAATTGAGAAAAGACTTACGTATTTTGAAACGGTAGTATATACTAGTTAACTAAACACTACACACCTCGCCATCTATTAGCATCACTACAAATCATAACGAATGTTTCCGGAGGCAGCAAAACACATTTTAATAAATGGTATAAAAATTAACTTTACAAAAAGTCATTTGGCCTAATGGCATTTGGCCTAAAGGCATTTGGCCTAAAAGTAATTTGGCCTAAAGTCATTTGGCCTAAAAGCATTTGGCCTAAAGGCATTTAGCCTACACTTTAGGCCAAATGCCTTTAGGCCAAATGACGGGTACCCTAGCACAAGCTAACATATCTTTTACGCAGAGTAGATTCGCCCGAATAGAATGATTTGTGTGTCTTTCTAAGAACTCGCGAAATTTAGGATGATTTAGTTTTCCGAGCAGAATATTGGCTAACAACAATACTTCGCACAACTCTTGATTGAAAGGATATGATTTGGTTTTAGGGGTTGATGCACTTTGGAACAGTAATCGTTGAGTGAATTTGTTTGTTGCTGTCCGTTCTAAAGCACGTTTGTGTTTCTCACGACCGATATGCTGAGTAACAGAAAACTTTAATACACTTTCATTGAACTCGTTAACTAACTGCCGAAGTTGGTAGAGTTGTGATTGTTTGACTTCCGACACGCTACCCACTTAGAGATTGTATAAATAGATGGACGTACATCAACTAACTTAAGATATACCATTTCAACTAACAATAATCTACTCAACTAACAAAGCAATCGTGACTGTACTGCTGATGTAAATAATGCCTTACATGTTCCGTCCTTTGGAGATTCCAGGCCAGCCAACCCTTTCTTCTGCATTGGGGTTTTACATTGAAACATAAACAAGATAAGAATCTAAAAATACATGTACACTTAAGTACTGTTATGTTAGAAAACATTAAGCTATGATCATTGTTTTCATGTCTGGTTATACTAATAATAATTACACGATAAAATGAATGCTCAAAGTAAATGGAAACAATGCATTCGTGGATTAAAAGATTACCCGTCATGTGTTACGATTTTTATGTAATGACTCTAAAAATGACATAAAATGCACGCTAAGAGTAAAAACTAATAACGTCACTACTCAGCCATATAAGTATGTAGATCGTTGACAAATGGTTTAAACCTTCCGAAAAATATTAGACCTATACATATTGTAAAAGAGACCACATCTAGATATAGTATCCAGTTCTATGGTTATAAGGAAATATACATGGGTACATAAACTACCTCTTAATTATGTGAAACAAGGCCGTAGCCAGCCAATAATTTCAGGGGGGTGTTTTGGTGGGCACATCCCCCAATTGCCGAAGGCTGGAAAAATTTCTAAATGATAAACAGTTCTAGAAGCTATCTGAAGTGTTTTTTATGGCAACATAACTCACTAACTGCCGAAGGCTAGAAAAAATTATAAATATTAAACACCTCTAAAAGCTCTCTTAAGTGCGTTTTATGGTAACACAGCCCCCTAATTTGTACTTTTACCTTAATTTTGATATTGTTTAAATCATAAATAAAGCCATATATATTTTGTTCATAAAATTTCAGGGGGGGTTTGAACCCCCAAAACCCCCCCTTGACTACGGGCTTGACCATCAGTTGTAATAGTTTTTACGTCATTGCTAAGGCATTGCACGTTGATTAATGGCTCAGAATATTTACAGCAAATTTACACAAACCTCATCCATATATTTTTATTAACTTTCTAGCTAGGCTTGCTCTAACGATAAGTGAACGTACTGTACATAGATACAGACATTTTTATATAAATTATCATTACTTATAATTTTAGTAATTTAAACAAGCCATTATTATATCGTAAACAAAACAACAATAACTGTTTTAAACTAGTAAATGATAATACACACTATATTTATGTTTAATTTTGTGAATAGTTTTTGTTAGTTTGTTTTGTTAGACAACGTTGCGTTTTATCTGTTATCTGTGATGGTGTGTGAATAGGAGGGTGGAACATCCAGGCTGGTAGGTCGTAAAGGAGCCCGAGTTTGGGACAGGGTAAGAATTTATACGAAATACAGCCTGGTAGACCGCGAAGTAAGGGGAGTTTGGGACATAATAGGGATCCATACAAAAGCTGTTAGTTATTATACACCTTGCTCTACTACCTTAGCTAAAAACATATACATCACTTACGAATTAATTTAAAAAAATGTAATTTAGTCGAATATTCAATAAAGTAACATTTAAATGGAATATGTATCACATAACCAGGGGCCACAGGGGCTGGGCCCCACCTGCATTTTTAAAGCAAAAAATTATTTATTTATTTTCTTTCTTTTTATTTTATACAATTCTTTGGAAAAAAATTGAATGTGAAATGGAGCACCATTCTCTACACGCAGTGAATTATTGGATTCGTTCAATCGTTCGTTCCTCGCTCAAAACGTTACGTGAGGACTTTCTTCATTAAAACTGTAAGAAAAACTTGAAATTAAACTGTTAGGAGCACATCAACCTAATGACTTTACATCCATGCAGGTGGACTAAAAGAAAAAAACTACCTTTTTTTAATGCTTGGTTTGGTAAACAACTGTGGTTAACTGCGAATGGAGAAAAACAGAGTCTATTTTGTTTTTATTGTTTATTATTTGGTGGTGAGGGGTTGTGGACAACATTAGCTTGGAAGGATCTTAGACATTTATGTATATTAATTAAAAAAACGTGAGGAATGTACAATTCATTTAGAAAATGCATTTAAGTTTAAATCATATGGAGCAGTAACTTAAATATTGCATCAAAGATAGATTCCGTGTTCAAAATTTTAGTCCAAAAACACCATTATCAGGTGTAAAAAAAAAGGCAAATATTAGGCAGATTTATATAATGATTAAATTACTGTGGCACTCGTGAACAATCATTTAGAGACAGACTTGCACTTGTACAAGTAATGTCATCACTTTGTAAGTTTAATTCAAAACCTTTATTATTCTATTCTTTCTCTTTGTAGATTTGTTTGGTGATGATGTAATTCTAGTGATTTTTAAAAATTAGGGAAACTTAAATGAATTTAATTTAATATGTTAAAATGTGGTAAGAAAAAATCTTTACCGGTAAGCTTTAACCTGGTCCCACTAAAAATAAAGATCTCGCCCCGCCACTGTACATAACGTTTTACCAACAGGCTGACGTAAAGGACTATTTACAATACTACAAACACTAAGCTCTATTATAACTTACACGCGGGTTCAACTATACAACTAAACTATTTAAATCACTGGTATCATATAATATACCTACCTAAAGTTATCGATGGTTTCCCGCTTGGGCCTTTCTAAATAATAACTTATATTATAACTAGTTACTTTTAGTTTTGACCTTGAAAACATTAATTTGTGCAATGTTTATCATAAAATAAGTTAAAAGTTAATTTATTTTCAATTTAAGTTTTGAAATGAAAGATGAGAACTAATAGATTTCTTGTATAGAATACATCATAAGCTTTGTCTTGAAAAATGACTAAGTTAATATGAAATAGGTCTCACGTTTTAACATGTTAGCTACGCCCACATATGATAATATAGCTGCCTTCAACGTCTGACATATTTCATGACTATTATAGCTACCTCGCCGGGTTGTTCCCAACACGGTTGTGATTCCAGGGATTTCAGAATATGAGTGCATTCATTCCGACTCCAAACACTTACTGCCAGACCCCAGACATGGTACTTTACAACCCAGACACTGATATTAAGACCACTCAGACACTGGACTTACAAACTCAACTGGGATGTTTACAAGACCTCTCAGACACTGGGACTGTTACAAGACCTCTCAGACACTGGATTTACAAGACTCCAGACATGGGACTGTTACAAGACCTCTCAGACACTGGGACTGTTACAAGACCTCTCAGACACTGGGACTGTTACAAGACCTCTCAGACACTGGAATATTACAAGACCTCCCAGACACTGGGACTGTTACAAGACCTCTCAGACACTGGACTTTACAAGACCTCTCAGACACTGGGACTGTTACAAGACCTCCCAGACACTGGGACTATTAACAAGACCTCCCAGACACTGGAGACTTATACACTGGACAACTCTCAGACACTGGATTACAAGACCTCTCAGACACTGGACTATTACAAGACCTCCAGACACTGGGACTTTACAAGACTTCCAGACACTGGGACGTGCTTACACTGCCTCTCCCAACCACTGGACTCAAATTAACATTGACTTCGCCAGACAAATGGACCTTCAAGTATCTTCAGACATGGGCATTACAAGACTCCAAATGTGACTGTTAAAACTTTCGTTGCTGTTGAAAGGTCAGCCTGGAATCCTCTTTAAGTTTGTGAGACAATGCTTTTTATTAATTATTATTATTATTATTAATATTATTATTATTATTATTATTAAACAGCTCCCTTCCCCACCCAAGCAGGGCTCCAACCCCACTGAGGTTCTTCAAGCTAAAAACTAAATATTTCCCGTTTTGTGGGGAAAATATTATGGTAAGCCTACCATTAGAGAAGTTTAAAGTGCCCTAAATGTTACAAATTGCCAACGGTAACTACTGGTAGAATAGCTTCTATACACTGTACCTGAATTAAGGTCACTTACATTATTGAAATCACTGCCCTTAGTTATCATAAAAAGAATTAAATAACATCCAGAGGCATTTTAATAGTGATGCATTGTCTTTGTGTCTGGTGGTTATGGAGCTGTAACCCCTCCCTTCCCCTCTCCTTCGAAACTTGATTCTGGACACAGCCTTGATTGCCTGCTCCCTTAAAGAATATGTGTGGGTGCGCCACTGCCATTGTACCATTACATAGGTACCACGAAGTGAATCGGTTACTCGTTATGACGCACACTCGCACATACACTGCGAACATTGCTGGCTTTCATCAGTATCGTATTTATTTAAACATATATTAAAGGATTATCATCCATAAATCATGATGGATTAAATAGCAAGGCTATTATATTTGTTAGTTATGGTTACAGCCACATCTAGATATAAAGTTCTTTAAATTGAAAAATGACGCCTGGACACGGGAAGCAAACCCGAGACCTTTGGATTAGTACGCCAATGCTCTAACCACTGAGCTATACAGGAGTCGTCCCGTGCCCAGTCAAAGGTCCCGGGTTCGTTTCCCGTGTCTAGATGTTATTTTTCAATTTAAATAACTTAAACGTATCTTAGTTCAGTTTAAAAAAAAACAGACGTTTTAATATTAGAAAATAAAACTCTTAAGAATTTGGTGAAAAATGTACCTGTTAATTTAATAGGATGAAAATATTAAACATGAGCCTATATTTGTTATATTTTAGAAATATTTGTGATATGTGGTGTTCCAGTGGTGATGACGTCACGTCCGGCTTTGTCCACCATTGTTGACAGCAAGGTTCTTTAAGTAATGTGTTCCCCATTGTGAAACTCATCCCAAGGCTGTCAACGCCACCACGCCTTCTGTCTCGCATACCAATGTTAACTCGTATTGTCCAAACATAGTTCACATTCCTAACACTACAACTGGGGGGGGGGGGGGGGGGGGCTAGAATAAAACATATAATCTTCCTTTAAACATGGTGGCTACAGACAGGGAAAACAGGGAAAACCTGGAAAAGTCAGGGAATTTTTGGATGACAGGGAAAACAGGGAAATGTCAGGGAATTTAACTAAAAATAAGGAAAAGTCCAGGAATTAAAAAAATATTTCTAAAATATCCCATTAATTTCAAAACTAAACACTGAAACAAAAGTTAATAATACCTAAATAAAATAACATTTTAATTTTTAAAATAACTGATAAAACTGTTTATGTTTAGTAGATACAAAATTTTTTTAATATGTGATCAATAATAAATAAAACAAGTCATCATCCACCAATAAAACTGGAAAAGTAGTCAGGGAAAAATGAAAAATGTTGCCTGGAAAACCTGGAAAAGTCAGGGAATTTTGTAAAATATGTTCTGTAGCCACCCTGTTTATACTTTCAACAGGGATTCAACTAGAGACTCTCAACATTATGTACAGATATTTAACCCCACTTAGAGGTTTCGTAAGCAGGGAAATATTCACGACATAGTGAGTGTTTTTCATTTAACCAGTGAAGTTTCATTCATTTATATCCCACGATTAACCGTGATATCACATATTGGGTTAACCGGGATACGAGCTGTGGCCAGAGCGCCACGGATCGCTCGAGTCGGTACGAGCTGAAGCCGCGTGTCGTTTGCATTTATTACTTACTCGCACCAAATGATAATTTAAATACATCTGACAAAATCAAAAACTTTGTTGCGAAGTTCTAGTAACGGTTTACCCTTGAAGTTATCCTAATCTAGAAAAAAAAAAGTCTAAACTTTTCTAATTCTGATTTACCTAATAACCGTTGTACCTGCCGCCGCTCGTACCCAAAACAAAAAATGCGGGCTTGTTAAGTGCACCGTGAACTTAGTTTGTGGGACATTGTCCTATGGAAACTCCTCAATTATTATTGTTCAGTTTAGTACCAGAAGCTAAAGTAGTGCCATTGCTTCTTTGGTGCTGACTAACAGCTCACAGCTGATAACTGACAGCTTTGAAAAGTTACCAGACCAAATTATATATCCCTACGCTGATCTACAAAAACATATGTTTAGCAGCTGTCACTCCTGACAGGCGAAATTTGTGTGTGTTTGTGTGTGTATGTGTTATATATATATATATATATATATATATATATATATATATATATATATATATACACAAGAAACATATACGACCGGTTTATTTATTTTTTAGTTATTGTTGACCTTGATATATTAATGTTAGGTCTAGTATTAATTATTAATTTTTTCTACAATATTAAACATTTTAAATTTTTTAGCATTTAATCCCATATTAGTTTTTATTATTATTAATTAATAATTAATAATTTTTTATTTTATAAATATTTATTTGTTAATAGTATTATTACTAACGTTTTAAATGTTAAAAATCTGAATGTGTAGTATTACACAGAGAAAAAAAAACCTGTTATAAACTTTTTTAACACTATTACAACAAATAAGTCATATTCGTTATGAACTGGCCTGTACCTTTTAAATGTTTTCCAACGGGGTCGCAAGAACTTCTACATCATCATTTTCGTCATCGTCCTCTTCATCATCTTCAGCCAGGTTAATGATGATAGGTGGGTGGGTCTCACTTGCATCCATTTTCATCTCCTGGTCCCAATCTTAATTAATAAGTTTCTCGCAATGGTCGATTTTTTAATACTATAAAAATCCTAAAACTCGAGGTTTAGCCTAGAGGGCAACTACAACACAATCTTGAGGTTAAAAGATATATTTTATAGTCTTGATACACAGACTTAAATGATCGAATAATGTATATTGATCACTGAGAAACACTCGATATTTTTTATCACACGCTTTAAAGTTATATTAGATAAATAATTATTCTAAGATCACTAAAAAACCGTTTATTTTCCAAGGATAGCACACTCACACACCGAAATAATATTCACAAAAGAACACACGGATTACTAAGTAGCCGAAACAATATTTAAAAAAGACACTGTATTATTATAATTTGTAATACAATTATTAACGGTAACATAGACATGCCAAAATACTCAACAATAAAATATTTTGTTCGTTTCAACTTGTAGACACACGCACGTGGTTTTATTAACTGTATTTAATACGATAATTCACTGTTATAATGTATATTTAAAATTGTTAGATTTTGGTTATGATAGTAACCGTTTGGTTGTTGGTATAGTTTTGAAGTTTGCTTTTGCTGCTTAATTCAAATTAATTATTAAAATCAATAGATCTTAAAAGTTGCCTTAGATGCTAAAAACAAATATGGCCACTGAATCGAAGCTATGCTGCCAGTTGGTGACGTAGGGGACCTTTTTGCCGGTTAGACGGCGAATTGTATTAATACTCGTGTTGACAAAATTTCAACTTTATATTATTTCACAAATATTTTGTATGTTTTTCCCACTTTATTATCATAAGCCATTTATTTATGTTAAAGATATGCGAGGCTAGTTATAAAAATAATAACTTAATTCAATACCACTAAATGTAAAACTTCACGCTCTATTTAACCTGTGATTGCCGTAAGAGTTAGAAGAAAAACTAGAATAAATATACTAGACTTTTTTTTCTTAAATTTGATTATGGAAAATAAAACTATACTGTAATCCTTGGGGAAGTATTGTTAAAAGTGATTGATAATATTTTAAGTGATAATAATAGTAATACTTAGCAAATAATAATTATTTCCAAATATGTTGACAAAAGTTACTTTCAGACAATGTTGGCATTACTGATAGCATCTGCTAGCTTCTGCTAGCTGTCATGTAAAACCAAAGAAGTGGTAACGGCACTGTATAACTACTGAATTAAGCGCTCAATACTTAAGGGACACTTAATTTAAAAAAATTAGGGCAGAGACTTTATGAAATTTTATGTAATCACCTATTTTAATCCTGCCAGTTATAAATGTTAAAAGATAAATGTCAAAGAATTAGATTGCGTAAGACAGTATTTTCCGTTTTAATTTTACATATTTTACTGAATTCTACATATTTTACTGAATTCTACATATGTTCTAATACATTACATACAGTTACACATTTCGAGTTTTTTTATCGTGATAATAATTATATGACTTTCTCGAGGAAAATACATTTAAAGAATGTGATACTAATTTTCAGGCAATTTGTACTTGAATAAAGGAATGTATCCAATGAATGGATGGCAGCGAGCAAAGTCCAAGTCAGGTATATTGGATCGTCAGAGATGATTACATTTGCCGTAACATAGCTTTGTGTCTGACGTTTTTCATGCTGTTCCAGGGAGAAAATGCGGTGTTGCCAGATAGTGCCCCAGAAGCACGTCTTTCGCGCGTAGTGTCAATTTGTAAACACCAATCGATGAGTTGTAAAATCAATAATTATCGGATCTGATTATCTCATTTTCCCGTTATTCTTTTGGTCGGGAGAAGAAATGGAATTCATTGCCAAGGCAAGGAACAAATGACGAAAAAGAAACCAAGAATGAACAATGGAAAATATGTATTTGAAGTCTGTCAGGAAAATATGGTGGTAGAACGAACGACACAACTCGTTAAAAACTATTTTACGTGTTTATATTAAGAAAAGTGTTTTACCTTTACTTCCTTTAAAAATTTGCAGCCATAAATTGATATTTTGCTACATATTTACTACATAAAAATTAGGTTTCTACAGATCATGAACTCAGCTATCCTTATATTTTGCACCAAGAGCTTGAGATTGTAAAAATATTTTTAGCAGCTATTCACGGAAGAAAAGTGAGGCATCAAAGTACATTGTTTACGTACTTACTCCGGAACACGAAAGCTCTTTGCCACACTTACAAAAGTATGCCACCTTTCCATATTTTGAATTATTTCTGGCCATTCCACCTCATTACACTGTATTCTTATCTTGAGATAGTTATATCCAGTCCACCTCATTACGCCCTATTCATAACTTGGAGGAAGTTATATCCAGTCCCTCTCATTACACTCTAGCTCCATCTTTAGCTAGTTATTTACAGTCCACTGTATTACACCCTATCCCTATCTTGATTTAGTTATATTCAATCATCCTTATGACACCCTATCCCTATCTTGAGCTAGTTCTATCCAGTCCCACTCATTACACTATATCTATATCTTTAACTAGTTCTATACAGTCTATGTTATTACACCTTATCCCTAACTTGAGCTAGTTATATCCAATCAACCTTATGACACCCTATCCCTATCTTGAGCTAGTTCTATCCAGTCCCCTTCATTACACCCTATCCCTATCTTGAGATAGTTCTATCCAGTCCCCCTCATTACACCCTATCCCTATCTTGAGATAGTTCTATCCAGTCCACCTCATTATACCCTATCCCTATCTTGAGCTAGTTACATCTAGTCCACCTTATTACACCCTATTTCTTTCAGATCCATTCTAACGTTATCTGATTCTTGATCTTCCCATTGGGTTTGCCAGTCAAAACCCTGAGAACTGTTACGATTAAAACTTTACAATGTCAAGCTTAATTCCTGATCTGATCATTAAGTTAATATTCAGAACAAGGTACATTATGTGCCGAAATCATATCACACATTAGTTTTCAATAAAAAAAATTTCATTTTGTGGTGAAATGGGGGTAGGGCTGAACGAATAGTATACACACTTCCCTAAGATACAATTTACCAAAAACTATTGCATATTACATTTTTTATTTGATCTTGATGTGTGATTGTAGAAATGTTATCTTTGATGAAGGGTCTATTTTATATTTTGGTGGCGTACACTATATTCGAGGCTGACATATTATTGGCTAAATCTTATTTATGTTGAAGCCTGAAACAGATATCTACACACTCCTGAATTAAGGGATATTTTGAGTACATATATTTAGGAAGAAGTATATTTATAGTTACTCGTAAATAGCAACTAGGGTGGAAGGAACGCAATCAAGTACTCTGTAAAGCTGAGACAAAATGATACATGCTTGGCTATGATAATTTTTGGAAAGAGAGGGGGTCATTGTTCTTCGTCTGTATCGATAATACATTCACAGTGGGCTGTAATAATCCTTCGTCCTTGTTTGTATCGATAATATAATCACACTGGGTTGTAGTAGTCCTTGATCCTTGTCTGTATCGATAATACGTTTACAGTGGGTTGTAGTAGTCCTTGATCCTTGTCTGTATCGATAATACATTCACAGTGGGTTGTAGTAGTCCTTGATCCTTGTCTGTATCGATAATACATTCACAGTGGGTTGTAGTAGTCCTTGATCCTTGTCTGTATCGATAATACATTCACAGTGGGTTGTAGTAGTCCTTGATCCTTGTCTGTATCGATAATACGTTTACAGTGGGCTGTAATAATCCTTCGTCCTTGTTTGTATCGATAATATAATCACACTGGGTTGTAGTAGTCCTTGATCCTTGTCTGTATCGATAATACATTCACAGTGGGTTGTAGTAGTCCTTGATCCTCGTCTGTATCTATAATACATTCACAGTGGGCTGTAGTAGTCCTTGTTCCTCGTCTGTATCTATAATACATTCACAGTGGGCTGTAGTAGTCCCTTTTACTAGTCTCTATGGATAATAACTTCACAGTTGATATATAGTAACTTTTCCTAGCTATCAAACACCATCTTTCCTTCCGTGGATGTCCCATATACAGGATGATTTGTAATTGTATATCTTACAATATGGCGGTGCAGTGGAATCTACACTGATAGTATTTATTGCGCATGCGTCATCCGTCGTGCCGGAGACATTTAACGTCACACTCTGTTAATTTATGTGATTGAAAGTGGCCAGTACGGTGCGGAAGTAAGACAAAAACTAGGAACTAATCGATATGGTTCTGATTTACGGCGAGGAGCGACAGAACTCCTCTGCTCATGCGTGTGCTGCACGATGACACCAAACTACATGGACATTTGCAGCACTGAATAGTTGCATGAGGTAAACCGATCAACGACGGCAGGCAGTTCTGCGATCTGTGGAACATGGCGATTAGCCGCACGTCATCACCTGTCACAGACGTCCGTGTGGAGAACCATACATGACCGTCTATGATTTTACCCCTTCCATTTGCAACCCGTGCAGGAGTTGGACACAGCTCTCAATTTTGAACGCTGTAAAACATTCTGCAAGTGGCTGCTGCACTACCACGCTACAGTTTCACAATTCCTCAGCAGAAAACTGACAGTAGATGAAGCAGAGTCAATCTCCACGCTACAGCTTCACAATTCCTAGGCAGAGTACTGACAATGGATGAAGCAGAGTCAATCTCCACGCTACAACTTCACAATTCCTAGGCAGAGTACTGACAATGGATGAAGCAGAGTCAATCTCCACGCTACAACTTCACAATTCCTAGGCAGAGTACTGACAATGGATGAAGCAGAGTCAATCTCCACGCTACAGCTTCACAATTCCTAGGCAGAGTACTGACAATGGATGAAGCAGAGTCAATCTCCACGCTACAACTTCACAATTCCTAGGCAGAGTACTGACAATGGATGAAGCAGAGTCAATCTCCACGCTACAACTTCACAATTCCTAGGCAGAGTACTGACAATGGATGAAGCAGAGTCAATCTCCACGCTACAGCTTCACAATTACTAGGCAGAGTACTGACAATGGATGAAGCAGAGTCAATCTCCACGCTACAGCTTCACAATTCCTAGGCAGAGTACTGACAATGGATGAAGCAGAGTCAATCTCCACGCTACAGCTTCACAATTCCTAGGCAGAGTACTGACAGTAGATGAAGCAGAGTCAATCTCCACGCTACAGCTTCACAATTCCTAGGCAGAGTACTGACAATGGATGAAGCAGAGTCAATCTCCACGCTACAGCTTCACAATTCCTAGGTAGAGTACTGACAATGGATGAAGCAGAGTCAATCTCCACAACCAGCACATTTGGACAGATACAAATCGAAATACCATCCTGGAGGTCCATTCACAATATTAATTCCCTATCAACGTTTGGGTAAGATTTATGGGTGCTATTCTACTTGGACCTTATGAAATGACTGCACGACTACGAGATAAAAACTACTTACACTTTCTCCAGACTGTCCCCCCCCCCCCCTCCCCGACTACTGGAGGACGTTCGCAGCTGAACATGTGGCGGCTGCCTCAGGATGGTACAACTGTGCAGTAAGACGCCATTTGGACGGATACTATCCCAGGCGATGGCTTGAACGCAACGGGCTTGTTGGCGATAAAGAAGCGGTCCCGGCAATATGTTGTTACGAGGCTTTTAGTTTCTTTTTCAGCGTAGATTCCACTGCACCACTTTATTGTATACAGTTACATCCTGTATATATATAGACACGCGTTGAAATAGCTCTAGAAGTATTAATTATTTAATGCATGTATACGGTGTTTTCTAAAAGTAGAATAGTTTTATAAGCCACTTAACATTAATTATTAATTTTATGTACTCATTCAGTTATTGTAAAAGTATAAACCGGTTCCGTTGTTTAGCGTTCAGAATTCCTATCTACCAACATACAGTAGCCCCATGGCTTCTTTGGTGCTGACTGACAGTTCACAGCTGACTTCTGACAGTCAACATTTAGGTATATACCTACATTTTGACTGTCAGAAATGACAGCTGCTAGCCACATGCAGATCATATGGTTCGGCGTAGGGATACATAATTTGGTCTGGTAGCTTTTTAAAGCCGTCAGCTGTCAGCACCAAAGAAGCCATGGGGCTACTATAGAATACCAACATGAATATTTTTCCCGAGATGGGAATCATCCCAACGTTCATCAGGTTCTGGTTAATTAGGGCTAATTTAGATTAAGAGTTTCTACTGTTTCCATACCTTCATACTAACTATCACCATCACCTCATATCATTGGACCATGGAAAGAATGTGCGATGGGTACATTGGGGCGTCCCCTGGGTAACGGTACATAAGTACCGTCTCATCTTCCCACAAACTGGGCTACGAGTGATGTAGCTCAGACACGCACAAACACAAATAAATAATTAAATATACTAAAACTATTATTGGCACAAGGTCACATGTTGGGAAACACTTCACTTATAAGTATAAAAATTAAAAACGCAACAGCATTATTTCCTAGATTGCCAATAATTTACAGGTTTCTAGAAATGGATTATTACTGTATTTACACTAGTTTATATTATATAGATATTTTAGTGTCTGGTAAAATAAAAAGTTAAGTGAATTTTTTTTGTGATATATATATATTATATATATATACACTTGCTCCAGCTATACGCATATGTAGTAACTATGCTAATGAGTTACTGATGATAAAGGTTGAAAATAGAGGTAGTGTAATTTTAAATGTCAATTTTTCTATCTACTTAGTCAGTGGCGGCTCGTGAGGAAGGACTTTGGAACGCCCCACCACCTTTGCAAAATAAATCAAAAGAAAAACAAAACACATTTCGAAATTAATACCAATGTTCTCATTTTTTTCTAACATAATGCAGATTACAAATGAATAAGTCATACGGTGGTTGTCATGACAACTTGCAGAAAGAGAGTCGACTGTGGTGAACGACACGACGACTCTCTTTCAAAGGGAAAGAAAAGATTCAGAATCCCGCTACTAACTTCACTGTCGTTAGTTAAGTGGGCGTTTCGTGGGCTCCACTGGTTGGATTCCGCGATCCATGCAACTATCAAAAGTCCGCGAAAATGGCAGCTTGTTACTTTTCTTTTGAAAATGAAAGTTTCCTATATTAAAAAGCTGAATTGTTGTTCTTTATCATTAGACGAGAAGCTTGAAATAAAACACAGTACGAGTCTAGTGCCCGATTTGAACGTCAGGTAAAAAATGTTGCAAAGGAAAAGGATAATTTACACACTGTTTTGCTATGAAACAGTTTGATAGAACGCCGTGGATATGTGAGTGCGAAGAAAGCAACTTTTTAATTTGGTTTGTATGTTATGGAGCTGTTGTTCTACGTGGACGTAAATGTTAAAATCAAAGAGAAATATTAAAAAAAAAAGTCTCATTGTATTTATTGCTACGCACACCATTTAAATAAATTGCTGGAACAATCCGCCTCTTAACATAACGAGTGTGAGATTTTTTATTTTGTTTCCAATTTAAATAGGATTGTCATCTTTTTCTCACATTCCTCGTCTTTAGAACAAGTGTTCTAAATAAAAAATACCTCACTCTTCACGCGCTGGATGGGACTGAGAATGGGAATGGGACTTAAGACGATATTATTGAATGTTTCAAAAATATACAGACAGACGTTCTGAAAATATATCGCTCATAAACAGTAACACTGTCTGCTGGGTTTGTTAAAAGGCTTGAAAATTGTACTTTATTGTTTTGGACAAATTTTCACTTTAAAATAATGCCTCACGTTTATGTATTATTTAATTAACTACAAGTTCTGCAAGCCGATCAAGTGAGAATTCATGATACTATTGATGACTTCGAAGAGATGATCATCAAAATTAGAAATAAGTTACCCTCTGTGTTCGATAGGAGGAAAGAATTGAGATGCTCTCAGAAGGATGAGAATTAAAATTTATCGGCAAAGTACTTTTGTTGTATTTCAAATATAAGATCACTTTGGATTCAAAAGCCATCCGTGTGGAGTAAAGATATTTCGTTCCGAACGCCTCAATGAACATAACAGAATTATCTTCTGGTAGATGATACTAACCATTTGCAGTGCATTTTCAATAATTGATAACAATTGTTTTATGAAAGGTACCAACTCCGACTCATAGAAATTTATTTATTTTTGTTTAGAAATAGTAGTAAACTAAATATATTGTTTTTATGTTCTATTAACCAAGTAGCCTGATGATTCAAGTGTTGGGGATGAAATGCCCTGTGCTACCATTTTAGTATTTTAATGTATATCCAATAGTTATAACAAATTTACTATGTTAAAATTATTTTAATAAGTATTTTTTAAATTACTTATAGTTAATATAAGTTTGCAATTAATAAAGGGGTTGGAGTTGGAGTCGGATGGTAGAAAAAGTAGAGCCAGAGTCGAAGGTTTAGCCTACCGAATTCGCAGCCCTGGAAATAACAAAAGAAAATATGTATTGCTGTTTGAAAACACTACGTTTCATAACTTATTTAGGATTAGACAGAAAATTTAAAGAAATTGCAAAAGCAATACAAATTCTTGTAACTATTCCTGTGAGTATTTTGGAAAGTGAGTGGTATATTTCATTTGTGAAGTTAATTAAAAACTACTTAACAATCACCATTAGTGAAGACAGATTAAATTCTTTCGCTATGTTATATATAAAACGGTCGATGATTCGCGATATACCAGACTTTAACGAACTAGTAATAAAACAATTAATTTCGGACGGAAACCAAAGATTAGATTTTTCTTTCAAACGATAAATTTACTGATTAACTAATTATTGTATTATATAGTATGTGTAGTGCACGATATAAATTAATAACTATTTATATATTATTGTGTTTACTGGTGAGTGTTTGATGGGCAGTCTTCAACTTCAAACCAAATGAATTTTTATACTTTTTTTTTAAACTTTTACCAACTTTATACTTTTTAAGTGTAGTTTTTAAGCTAAATACAGGATGATAGTTATAATGTTGATATAAGGTAAGCTGTAGTACACATGATTTGACAATTTTAAGGTTCACTCACGAGCCGCTACTGTGGCTGGTAATATTCAGCCTTGGCCGCCCGTGCTCTGTGTACACCACACCCTTCATGTTGACCAAACAAGGCAAGGTCCAACTTCTGGTTTCAAAACCACTTTCAAGCCACTAGACTGAGAGTGAAACTTGGAATATCGGCATCATCGAAAGCCAACAGCTAATCTGGAAATCTATAGAGGTTTCATATTTACAAAGATTACAACTTCGTATTGCTTTTGAGCAGTAAATACTACTTATTTTTGATCCACTTTAATGTAAATTTTATAAATAACTCATTGTACCTATAACTGTTAAAAAAATTTACTTATTTATATTTAGCTATACAAATAAATAAATGCTTATATTTTGTTTACAATAATTTGCAGATCATGCGACTATATTAAATGTACAAGTAAAATAATTAATTGTAAAAGTAGTTTCAAACTTCTCCCCAAGATCTGATTCGCTATCGCTACTCAAGTGGACAAGAAAGGAGAAGTGGATCTGATATGGTCCCTTGATTCATCGTTTATATTTTTTGAATAACTTTGCTAACTTCTAGTTTCAATTCGGTCATTTGTATCTCTTTTCTAAGTCAGATATATGATTTTAAATTATTGGTTAGCTACCAATTGTATTATAAGATGTAAGTCAAAGGATGAATATTTACTATAAACTGGAAGCTTAATTTGAACCCCAAGAAGGAGAAAAGACGTAATTGTAGGAAAAACATCTTTAGATGTTCCTAGGAGTTTCTGTTTGTCATTGCTGCAGCAATAGTAGCCTGGATAACAGCAATGGTTTATTTGTGCCTGTGATGTATAACAAACATGGGTCTTCAAACACCTGGCGATTCCCATATTGGTCGTCTAGAGCAGGGGTCCCCAATTATTTCTGATGGAGGTACGTTTTAAAAACTTGGCATACTTCCACGGTCTAGAAACCCGCGGTCCGCCATTTGGTGACCACTGGTAAAGAGTCCAGACAATACAGATAGTAGAGGAATAACTAAAATATGCTACGGAGGACGGATTGTTTCACCAAAATTCCACCAAGAGCAGCATGAGTAGCTCGCCTTACGAGGGAAACTTTTTAATGAAGCACCTCAGCTTGTATCAGTTTTCACGAGTTTCAGGTTGAATATTAATGTGAATGAAGTACCATTATAAAGTTAAAAGAAGTTGGCATTAATTGATTTACTTCCCCCATTTATTACACACGTTTAAGTATACAAAATAATTAATTAAATATTGCATTTATTTGGCAATTTTTTATGCAATTAATTGAAGGTTCACTGAAATAATATTTATTTTAATTAATAAATCTCCTCAAGTACTTTTAACATTCTAAATATAAAATCTTTGTATCATTTGGTTTTTCTTAAAATTGTTGCATTACATGCCCAAATTTCAAACTTTGAGTAAACACTGTGCTTAAAATATACATTTAATCTATATTTAATACACTGATCCAAGTTTGGTTTAAGAAGACCTACTAATATATATATATATATATAGTTATTATATTATTAATTTATGGTCGTACACCCTTAATGGTGTCAAAAGCTTTGCTTAAGTCCAACAGTGCTAACAGCGTCAGTTGTCTTCTATCCATGGCTAGTCTTATATCGTCAGAACCTGTTCAAGTTATAAACATATCTACTAACGACGCTAGTGAGCTACGGATGATGAAAGTTGACTTTAGAAAAAGTTTCCCCATATTTGCGTGGTGCGAGAGTGGAAAACCATCCTCAGTACACTCGACCAGGATTCGAACACCGATCTCTCTGTTATCGGCAGAGTGAAAGTGAATCCTTAGACCATGCGACCACCGAAGCAGGTAAGACAACCAATCTTAGAGCCGCTTGTCTATGTATGTTTGTATAAAAGAGCATATTGTTTTACGGGTCATCTATTTATCAACGGGACTACTAGGTATAAGAGTAAATATAGTAGTTAGATTGACCTATGGATCCACAGTACAGTATTGTGATGCCTTCAGGCACCCCTTTGACCTCATCCCTACAAATTAGGTGATTGACCCTCTGTTGCAAATCTGCACCTTTTGCCCCATTTGACTTTAGTTCGAATCCCTGAGAGACCAATATTGTGTTGGAATGTCTATTTTGTGGGCATGGATCCCTTCTTGGGAGGAACTGTGGTTTATTTTTGCCCTATTTGACTTTAGTTTGGATCCCAGAGAGTATTTGATTTTCATGGAGTACCCATTTGCAGGCATTGGTCAATTTAGGAAGGAATTGTGTTTGCTTTTTTATTCTTTGCCCCATTTGATTTTGGTTTATCGGATGCTAAAACATCGATGTCTTCGTAGATAAATCGATTTGAATTTTATTGTTAAAACTAATAATAGGAATAAAACTGAAGTTAAAATAAATTTCTGTTTGTGAGGTATAGGTAAATGCAGAGAATATATTTTATATTCACATGTCTAGCCAGCGGTCAAATAGCTATGAGCTGGTGGTGTCACTTCATAGAACTTTCTCATACTAGAAAATCTTCCTTATAAATTTCAAAACTTCTTAGCTCGTTTAGAAAAAAAGATACTTATTTTGGAACTGAAACTAAAATTAAAAATGCAATCACATTAATGTTAGGCTAATACATTTTATTTTTCCAATCAAGATTTTGATTTTATCTTCAAAATTCTAGACATTTTAATCACTTTTAATTAAATAGCAGAAATCATAGAATAGTATATCTAATCTTTACCTTTTAACCCACACCAAATTTAATGAATTTAGTTTTAAATTTACTCTTTATACCGGTGCAAGATATTCTTTTCTTTGTTTTGTTTCTCAAATCAAAACTGCCCATTAGCTATGTAGCTTGAGAGACGAAGGGCTAGTTTTATAAGAATGTGTCATCTTGTGTTTATTAAAGAGCCGCACTTGAGGCGTACTAAGTCCAACACTGGAACTGATTAATACTAACTAATGCCCCAAATAAAACTGGAAAGAGAAACAATATTTTTGGTGTACTCTTAAAACTGTGATTTTAGTGGATTTCAAGTCAAACTTATTCCTATTTTATGTAATTTTTACTCTGGTCCAATTAAAGTGTAGCATATCCGGCTGGTAGCTAATTTGCATTGTAGATAATTTGTAATCATAAATATAGCTTTTCAATTCCTACCCGTATAAAGTTACTAACTAGATACAGTGAAACTACAAATATCTTACATCAACTATAGGAACTTAAAATAGATTTTATTTTTATTTACTGCAATTTTTAATACGCTTGTACTTAAAACAAACTATCAAAACATTATTATATCATTATACACTCCATTCCATTGTCAACCTGCACAACATCTAAGAGTATGGTATATGTTTCAGGAGTCCTGCCATACATTGGTGGAGCAGGAATTTTCCCCTGTGGTGACGGCAACCTGCAAGGACGGGTTCATGACCATACGAATACTGACCAACCAGTCATTCTATGGTAAGTGACAGACAACTGCAACCATACAGCGGTGGTGGTACAAATAACAAGCTAACTGTAGAAATGTTGCTATACACACAGTTTGTACTCCGGTGCAGTTGTGACTATCATTCACCTAAACTAATTTAACCTAAGTAAAAATAATGTGAAGGAGGAGGATTAGTTCTAAATGAACACCATTCGTTAAGCTCTTCTAGTCTGGTGTGCCAATGAACGAGAGGCTGGAGTTTGAATCCTGGCCTCCCTTCATTACATTCACTCTTAATTATAATTTCCTTATTCATACCCCACTAGTGTAATTAAATCTTGTATACGCTATAATAATTACACTTTTAAAATATGTACTTGTACATACAATCACAAGACATTGAACCTTTATAAGTACAGATTTCCACCACTAGATGGAACAGAACAAAAATGCTTGGAAGGAATCGAGCGCTTTATAAATTTCTCATGGGTCAAATTGAGTTCCAAATGAGTAAATATAAACAAATGACCCCCTCCAAGAACCCGTACCCCCTATAAAACACTGGAATATATCTGCTTTCACTCTCAAGATGACACATATGAGCAAGTCTTTCTCGTCGGCGCGATAAGAGATACGTAGTTTTCTTGAACCACTTTCATACAATTCCCTCGTTTGAGCCGCAAGTCATGTTCACAAGCAAGCTATAGTTCCAAGTCACAGGCAAGCTATAGTTCCAAGTCACAGGCCAGCTATAGTTCTCTTACAGGCAAGCTATAGTTCCAAGTCACAGGCAAGCTATAGTTCCAAGTCACAGGCAAGCTATAGTTCTCTCACAGGCAAGCTATAGTTCTCTTACAGGCAAGCTATAGTTCCAAGTCACAGGCCAGCTATAGTTCTCTCACAGGCAAGCTATAGTTCCAAGTCACAGGCAAGCTATAGTTCTCTCACAGGCAAGCTATAGTTCTCTCACAGGCAAGCTATAGTTCCAAGTCACAGTTTCACTAGCACGGAGGACATTCTTTTTTCTTTCTTTCATAAGGTTATTTTATTATTCATATAAATTACATTGATAATATTAAATTAATAAACAAACATAAATGAAAACAATAACATACACCAACCCATTTGGGTTCTCGAATGAAAAATTATACATTGTTTTAAAATAAAAGTTCTCTGAATTTTGTCCATCCCCGAATTAGGGTACAACACAATAACGCGGGGGGTATGTGTCCCCTCCACACTGCCCATACAGCCCGGTCGGCTCTCACCTCGTAAGTGCCCTTCGCGCAACACTGGGCAACACACGCACTTTCACTGAACTCGGCCTACTGGCCGGCATCACCCGCTATCTGGCCTCCCCTCCCAGTCTCACACGACTAGGAGAGGGGTCACGAACCCCACGATTGGACTCCCAGGTCACCTGCCAACGTCGACGAAGGGATTCACGACGCCGTCCCTTATTCGGTGGTAGGGATGGCCAGGGGCGTCGTAATCGCCGATGCCCCGGACGATTCGGTTGGAGCTGGCTTGCGCCCGACTGAAAAATCGCTCCGCCAGCCCGCGGATACGGCTGTCCAGGGACGGGAGGCCTGACATGGTCAGGAGAACGCGGTTTGGGATGCGGGGGGGGCCCCGAGGATAAGGCGAAGGAACCGGTGGTATACGGCACGGAGATGATTGTACCTGTATCTAGCTTGAAATTGTGAACAAAAACTGCTCAAGAAGGAACGGGATTAAATACCAGCCGTGTTTATTCACTAACTGTTCACAGATTCCAGTGGCCGAATGGTCCAATCTCTAAAGCGTCACTCTCGCCTGCTGATGACGGGAAGATTGGGGTTCGAGTTCCAGTGTAGTTTTATGTGGTAATTTTCCTACGCGGCTTTCCTCTCTCCCGCTACGAAAATTCAGTTAAACTCCCACGCAGCTTTTAGGTGCTAGAATTCAACTCTTGCCAGAGGTATTTTGTTAGAGTGGCCTCCTTGGCCCCTGGGAAAGTTTCACTAGCTGTTAGGCCAAGGTCTGTATCGTATTTGATAAAATTACTACTCTGTTCTATCTATGCTCTGCCTACCCCCCTACCCCCCGCCAACCCATACAATTTTGTCGTGTCAATGTATGAAAGAGATCAAAGAAAACTTCAAAACCTTTTATCTTGATGTAAAGAGGAATACCCGCAGTTAGTTATATAATCACCCACACAAATACCAGCCCAACTAGCCTGTTCTTATTGGAAGTAGAGGTTTAACATTTCGCTAATCTTGATATTATGTTGGGAGTCATGTTTCTCAAAGTATTGTCCTTTGACCACTGGTGGTCCGCAGAATTCCAGGAAGTTTAGTAATAAACTAATAATAGTTAATTTAAGAATGTTTATCACACAGACATTTGAAATGAAAAAGATTACCTATTTCTGTATTTCTTCGGTGTACAAAGGTTACATATAAAAGGAATTTTGTACCAACGTTTACAAATTGGCGTTAAAAGCATTATTTTATGGTTTACACAGGCTTATGTTGAAAATTAGCCCACTGAATTGGAACTGGAATATAAACAAACCAATTAAAATGTTCCTCTCCTTGGATATTCTAGCTGGGTAAAAAGTTTAGTAAAAATTCATAAATAAGGAATCATAAAAAGCACCTCCAAATAGATTATAGGGTCATTTTGACTTTCCCCATAAAAAATAACTAAATCAAATTAGTTCACTTTTACTATCGACTAAAATAAGATAAAGGCCTACTACACTTCTTTATACTTCACAAAGCTATAATATACAGTAGCCCCATGGCTTCTTTGGTGCTGACTGACATCTCACAGCTGACAGCTGACGGCTTTGAAAAGCTACCGGACCAAATTATGTATCCCTACGCCAAACCATATGATCTGCAAAAAATATGTGTTTAGCAGCTTTCACTTCTGACAGTCAAAATTTAGGTATATACCTAAATGTTGACTGTCAGAAGTCAGCTGTGAACTGTCAGACAGCACCAAAGAAGCCATGGGGCTACTGTACATAATAATATAAACACGTGTAGCTTAATTTCAAGAAATTTTTTTTTTTATTTTAGGTGCCTATTTGGGCTGTACCAATGATTATTCTAACCAGGGAAGAGAAAGAAAATTGTATGAAGAAATGCACCCGTATTTGTTTGGAAAGTGTGTGTAGGTTCCAAATTCGGGAAAAATCACTCGACATGAACCCGCCTTGATTCAAACCCCGACCTTATCAATGGGAATATAGTATATATGATCTTAATATATTTTTTTAAATAAACAAATCTAGAAAATCATTAAATACGATAAAAATAAATACATGTTGAAACACATTGATTGTTTTATTTAAAATAGTTAAAATACACATTATTTTATTAGATTCTGTAACATCCATTTACCGGGGTGTTTTAGTTATTGAATCACGCACGCCCCCACGTTTGGGTGGCAATATAGTAAAGATCCAGTTTGCCGATCTTACAGGCCGGGGTTTGACTATTTAGTGATTCTTATTCGCGGGTATGTGGGTGTGATGGATTATTGTATTAAAATTGAAACTATTCATGTAATGTAAAATTATTTATTTAATGTTATCACTGCTCTGAACAAAATTATTACGATACCAGATATCACACTTGGTTATTTAAATTAAAGTAGTTAATTCATATGCCTGACGCGAATTAAACGTGTTACCTTCACAAGATCTCAGTCGAGAGTTTTAATGATCGAATTAAAAGTAATCAGAAAGTCCTGACATGATTATGGCCGAGAGAGGGGAAGGTGGGGGGTTGAACTTCCGCTCACTAAGACGTACATCAGAGAACCTTCTCGAGTGTTCTACTGCATATGCATTGCATTGCATGCACCACACACACTCCTTCCAGACTTGATTACTTCTGAATAAGAAAGAATTATGGAATACCTTGAAATACATTGCTACTATAGGGTATACTGTATACAGTTAAAAGAATATTAGCATTATTAAATTTTGAATACATTAGCTTATTACATTGAATATTAAATTATTATTATTATTGAATTTAAGGACTTGATAAAATCATTTCGTTACAATTTTCATAGTTAATGGTTTTCATTATTATTTTTAAGACTATCTTAAAACCCAATATTTAAAATATATATTTATGTTTGAAATACGTTTTTATTACTTTTGTTTTGGCATTGTATAATGAATTACAACCCTTCCATAGCTATTATTGTACATTATAATATATTTTGACTGTAGAGTCGATATTCTGAATGTATTTTTTTAATAATAATTAGTAAAATAAACGTATACTATTATTCATATAATGAAACTTTACCTGATTCAGTCGAGGTTGTTTTCCATTTGTGGCTTTCAGGAATTAACACATTATCATGTTGATCACAATAATCACTCTTTATATAAGATAGATTTTAAAACCAAAGTATTAAAATATTTTTAACATTTAAAATTTTTTTAAATAATTTATTTGTTAACTACCCTAAAGTTATTTGTAATTCGTAAAAATAAAAGATATTCGGATTTATCAAGAAAAACTATTCCCAGATACCCATTTTGAACTCAATCTCCAGAGTCACTTTCAAAATATTTCAAATTTTCTATAATTTGTTTCAAGTAAACTATGCTTAAATTTATTTATTTTATAAAAATAAATGCACGTCATTATTTAGTATGTAAAATAGTCGTCCAATATGAATTTTTAACAAAATCATTAGAGTTATTTAAAAATATACAAACATAGTTAATTAGTCAACTACTAATAAATGAATGTTTATATAAAAACCAATGGAGATGATTATTATTAATATTATAATAAACTTCCCAGATAGGCTACCTATTTTGAACCAAATCGTTGGAGATATTTTTTTTTTAATATTGTAAATTAAAAAATATATATCATTTATCATTAAACTACCCTTAATTTGAGGTCAAGTGTAAAAATCAAAAAATCTGAATATCAAATTTGAACGAAACTTTTCGAACCGTTTCGGATCCTTGGCAAGGGACAGACAGACAGACAGACATGGGGACAATCAAAAGTATAAAATCCACTTTTTTGGGTTCGGGTTCAAATAAAACTTAACGATTTATCATAATCTCGAGATCTAGTTTGTTTACGATTACAATACTTTTTTTGATATTAGAAAATAAAAATGTTGGTGTGTCGGTTTGAAAATATACGAGCAAAACATTTGAACTTTATAACTCTTCCTCTAAGTTTGTTTTTATAAACACAAAGTGTTTGTTTGCAGGCCAGATACAATCAATCTTTTGTTGGTACACCCATCTTTGGTAAGAGAGATGGTAACTGACAGCTGGGAAGAAGTTGTAACTTTTGTCACTCAAAACTTTCACAACAAACATTTTGTTTTTAATCATATTTTTTTTCTTTCACCGTTTTTACATTATTCGAAAAACTAACTTATAAAAATAACAATTTGGATTTTCGTTTTTTGTGGAAGCTACTCTGTGGCTTGTTTAAAAATACTTTACAAACGAGAGGTTACAAAGGTATGCGTTCTCTTCATAAATTCAAAATGGTGAACCATATGAAAAGAAGGTGATTAGTGACGTCCTATAAACCGTATCCTATTGTGTTCATGAACATGTGTTTACAAAATAAAAACGTTTTATCTTGAAACTGATATTTTGGTCCCTGCTGGTAACATTTCTTGGGTAGAACACTAATTATTATGAAAAATTTCAAAAGAGTACCTACATTGGGTCACAATAAGAGAAAAGTAATAGCACGCTGTATTACCACCCAAAATAGTGGTCTACCTGCACACTTAAAAGAATACAATTAGTAAACAAACACTTTTGGATTAAGATAATTAGAATAAAGTAAACATATTTTTTAAAGAATCTAAGAAAGTTTCTAAAAAATTAAATTTGACCAATTTAATAACTATATTTTCTACAATTTAGAATGTAGCACTATAGAATTTCTTCAGATATTTTTTATTTTCTTATCTATTTAGCATCGCGTCTTACTACCAGTTTGGGTTATACGCTTAAGTACTTAATTATACGCTAATGGATTAGAAATTGCGAAGGTTTGAATTTAGAGGAAGTGAACCCGTATTTGCGCGAAGGGAGAGTGGAAAACCATTTAGTCGATCTCGTCTCGAAAGTTAAAAAATGAATCTCGAAAATTCGATGAAATTAAAAAAAAGCAAATAATCGCCCTAATAAATTAAAAAAACAAATCGGGAATTTATTATTTGCAAAATACCACAATTACCCAAAAATAGGCCGCATCCCCCCCCCCCAAAAAACAGCCTTTATTAAGAAATGTCTTTGCTATAAATATTTTTTTTTAATATCAAACTTTGACAATATAAGCTGTTACACGACAAAATTAGGTTATAAATGGTTTATTGTAACTCCGATCACTATTCTATTAATTCCATTTAAAATGTGTATGAGTTATATCTCAAGTGTTTGAATGAACTATAAGATCAATCTTAGCTAGCGCCAGCTCAAATGTCAAAAATGAACTCTATAAACTCAATATATTTACTTTAATAAACATAATTTACATTTTTGTACTTTTAAAGGACGTTTTCTTATCTCGTTCTCGTGTCTCGATACTATTTTATATTCCCGAATCGAGATCATCTCGAATTGAGAAAATAGTTCTCGCACATCATCCCTACTTTCATCAAGTCGCCCATTTAAACAAACCCATTTAAATGCTTCATCCACTATGATAGCTACAAGAACAAGAAATAAATAAAGCCATCCCTCAAGTCAACTATAAAAACATTTTATTCCCTCAATGTTGTGTTTAATTCTTAAAATAAATTAATATTTTCATCGAGTTCATCTAATTAAGGTCATTCTGCCATTAAAATGCTATTGCACAATTTAAACAAGTGTATAATAATTATAATAGGTAAAAAGTGATTTATTTATTTAAAACCATTCCTGTTCATGAGCTATGAGGGGTCAAACTTGCTGTACGTCACCCTGTACCATTGATAAAGTAATGAAAGGAAGGGGCTAACATTAGTTTCACCATAGCGTATGGAAATAAGAAAGTGTGGACACTTGCCATTTTATACATGCAATGCAAATAGCGGTGCTGCGGTGGATTCGAGAAACTTGAGCGCTGTAATCGAACTGGCCGGGTATTGTATTCTTTCAGGACCGGCATATTGTAAATAAGTGACAGTGAGTGTTCTGTATTATTTTGTTTGCTATACATTCATTCATTGTGTTTTCTGTTTGAAAGCTCTCTTTTAAAATTCAAGATTGTTCTATTTGTTATTATTTTAGTAATTAAGTATTCAATCTATGTAAGTAATTAATGTTTACATTGTTTTAATACGTAGTATGCTTCAGTCATGCCGACATGTTTCATACCTAAATGCAAATCAAGCTATGACAAATCTTCAAGCGACAAAATTCATTATTTTCAACCTCCTCAAGACAAGAGCGAAATTTGAAAAGCGGGAACGGGCAATTCCAAGACGAGACAGAAAGCTCATTTAAATTTCGGGTTCTGTGACTTAAATTTTTCTGAAGTTTTTCTTGTAAAATGTGACAATTTTTTAATCAATGGAGAAAAGGTGTAACTTTCGATCAAATTGGCGTTTGAAACCAAGTTCTATTACACATATTTTCCCCAACCTGTCAAAGTATTTTATTAAAGATATAAAACAAAGGAATACTCCTAAAAAGGGAACATCGATGTTCCAAAATTGAGTAGCCAGCGTCCACCAGTTCCATTTCTCTTTTGATGACGTAACAAATAATTTATTGCCCTCAACTTGCGCTGGTATAGGGACAGAAACCCAAATTATGATACTATTAGTTTTGGTAAATCCAGAAAAAAAATAGTCTATTGAAGAAAGGCAGACTTCCCATTGATATATAAAATATCTGCACCTTAATCTATTTTAGATCTCTGAATCTCAAGAATAATCTAAAACCAATAAATGCCACTTTGACTGTATTTGTTTGGCTTTCATTGCCTTTCCATGTTCCTCACTCCGCAGTGATGGCGCTTCTCAGATAGCACAGCTTGTCTACGTCCTCATTCACCTGATTTCATATGCTAAATTGCATGGTATTTTGACTACCGAATCTAATCACTAATGTATTCTCGGTGTTTGTATACAATCCAACTTGTTGAGCTTTTACAGATTATTGAATTTTACTTCCATATATTTGAAGCTCTGAGCAAGCAGACATAGGCCATCTGAATAGTCCAGATCTTTCAGGCATTTGTTGGGTGTCCACTAGATGCATCTTTATTTGTTCATAGTTTTTATCATCACAAAGTGTAATACCGTTATGAATAGAATTGGTGAAATTAAACACCCCTGCTTCACTATTACACACCGCAAAAGTATCAGATAGTTAATTATTCTTGATTCTCCACTTGTAATGTATAGTTGACACAGATTGCGTTGACAAAATTGATTAGCTTCCTAGTCACTATATATGTCTTCAAATTCTTCACGTTGCGATTGATCCTGCAATGCTGTCCAATGCTTGAATCGAATTTGACAAAAAGCATAAAGTGTATTAAATGATATCGTAGAAATTTTTGGGAACTATCCGCAGTGTGATACTTTGTTTAATGCATGACCGAAGCACTGATTATTCTCGGAGAAGTTTTTGTCAGCATTTGTCTTGATCATTTAAAATATTATGTGGTATAGTACCTTACTTGGGATTACAAACAGGGTGACTCAATGTCAAATTTGCACTCAGACAGCTTTCCTGTATAGGGAAGTTTTATCAGTAAGTATTTATTCCAATTCACTGGCACTGACTATTCCTCTGAAACACTGACCAATAATGGGACCAGTATGTTGGCTGAGATGTACAGGTCAGCTGTCACCGCTTCCGATATGACATTATTCAGACTTGGTACCTTGCCATTCTTTTAGTGCTTTATAACTTGGACAACCTCCTGTATGGTGAATATCCTTTGTTAACATAAGGGCCTTTGGTCGTTTTATTATCTGGCTCTTTATTGATTTCCTTGTTTATTGTCAGAACATATATAAAGTGGGCAAACCATTATTTCTTTATTTGTCCTTTTTGCTTGTACAATCTACTATAGTAGATTTTAATATATTTGTTACCAGCCTTTTGCAGTTAATGATATTCTTGGCCTGTTTTATAGTTATGGTATAAAATGTTTTTCACTTACTAGAGCTAACCACAATTTCATCTTAAGCTGCCAGTATGTTTACGTAAGTTCGCTTTTCTTACCAGAATCTCCTCATGACAGTCTTATTTGTGTCTGAAATATCTTGGTGTGCAAATGTTTTTGCATCTCTTGCTTTGGCCTCCATCTACTTTACTCTTCATTACTGAAGTGTGTTCCACGTGTCCTGCGAAACTCATTCCTTTTGCCGTATTCTTTCAATTCAAGAACATATCAAAAGATTGTTTTAGAGATAGTTTTTATTTCCTCCCATTTGGTTTAATTTCCAGTCTCCTACTGCAGATTTATTTTATCTTCAAAGCGGTTCCTCAACTCAAGTGAGAATTTGTATTGGGCCTGGATATCCTTCAACTTTTAAATGTTTAACTTGGGTCTCATACACTGGGGTGGATTTAGTACTGTCGCAAGCTTAATACACGCCGTGGTGGTGTCCGCTGCCAATACACGCGCCACTCTTATTCCTGACATACAACAGCAATGTGCGCTAAGCTCTGCTGATTACAAAGTGATGGATTTGGTTTTCTGTTTGATGATCGCACATAGCTTTGTGACAGTTCCAATATATGACGATGTTACCACCAATCACTTGTTCAGACATTCCACACAAGTCGACTAGTTTTTCCTTGTTGTCATTTTGGGTTCCCATTTCTTGTCCGTCGATCATTTACTCCCAGCCACCATTTTTGTAACTCAATAATTTAGGAATCCCATCAGTACTACAATGTCTCTTCTCCACACTCTTTTTAACGTTTTTATTAAATTTACAGTAAAACTGACACGTTTCTTCCTCTTCGGTAGCTTCTACCATTGCATAAATCTGTATATTAATGACCAGCCTTTTACGAGACGTGAACCTTGCCATGATGGTACATTAAAAAATAGGCTGCAATTCGATAAGACGTCCCCTAATTTTGTATATCAGGAGCAAAGCAAAGCCTTTGTCTCCTTCTCATACTTTCCCGAATGTAAAAATATGTCTCCTTTACTTATTTTTGTTCCTATAAAACCGTTCCATTTGGTTGCTCTGAGACTCAAAATTTACATTTTATTATATTTAAATTCGATCACTACTTTTGGAAGCCTCCCTGTTTGCCATAGCGTCCATACGTTCCATAAACCAATATTCTTTGTTGCATTTTCTGCAATATCTTAATTCAAGATTAAGAAGGGCAGCCTCCTTGTCTCATCTAGTTCTGTACAAGTTTTTTAGGGCTCTCTCCCTTAACCTTTGAAGATACCTCTTCATTTACAAGGCATCATGGGCTACAAAGGCATTTCCTACCCTTAGGAACCATCACTAGCCCAAGAGGACTCGTTCATCTGAAGCTAAGGGTTAGGATGTAAGGAACTTTTCAGTCGTCCAACACTCAGCCTTGAATTGGTGGGTAAATTCACGATTTACTCCGTAACGTACTGCACAACGAGGTTAACATCCCCAAACATTCTCCTCTACTTTCACAGATATCACTCAATATAACGATAACAGGAAAAAAACAAGTGAACATTTTCTAAGCACAGCCCTTTAAAACCGTTTCTCAAACTCACGTTTTATATGGTAAAATATATACGCCTGTATATGCTGGAGAAAAGGGGCGTAGGTGGATGAGATATAGCCAATCAGATGTTCGGCTTAGCTTAAATATTTACTAAACCCTTAACAGTACACGAGTTTGGGGTTTACTGGAATTAACACATAAATATTCTTTATGACCAAATAAATATATACTGCTAAATATGATTTAAGAATTGAGATTTTCCACTTTTCGAAATTCTAAAAACATTTTATTATGGTTAATCACTAAGAGCTAAATACCCGGTAAACGAAAGGTAGTTCTGATATTGGAGCCCAGAATGAATATTTGTGAGTCAAATTATATAATTTAACACGAGGGTGGCAACACAAATTTCACTGGCATTTGTATTTTATCCATTTCTTGTTTGTTTTCCTACTGCCATACAGCTCTACCCAGGAACGTTATAAGCCAACATGGTTTCTGGCATTTAGGAATTTTTGATCGACCACCTTAGCACCTTAAGAGGATAGGCGATGAGCATTAGACGTTCCTAAGAAAAATTTATTTTTAGACAATTCTAATAAATCTACCTTATTATAGTTATTTGCATCGGGTTCTTACACTAGCAAAGGACCTATTGGTGCGAACACGGACAGGAGGAGCCATTAACTATCAGTTGAGGCAATGGTAACATCCATCGTAATTCACAGTGAGTGACCACTGAGAACGAGATGTTATGGCTTCATTGTGATGTTTCCAGGAGCCTTGCAGTCCAGAGACTACCGGTCAGCTTCCTGCATGGCCTTCGGGAACGGCAGCAAGGAGACCACCCTGAACATCAACCTGCTGGCAACTAACGGCGCACCAGACTATTGCGGTGTTTTCATCAACAACGTGAGTATCCCTCCAGTCTATTAATATGTACGCTTTATATTACATTGATCACGCGTTGAACTATTCTGAATAAATCTCTTTAGACAGCTCATATAAAAGGACACAACGATAATTTTCATTAATATTTGATAAATTACGAATGTTTGTAAAAATTGTTAGCTGGACCAAACTTTGTATTCGTATTAAAGTGACGGGTAAAATAGATTGTTGTGTGGGTGTAGTGCCAATTAGTCTTCCCTTGACAAGGCTGTATATCTTATAAAGTATTTTAATTTGTTTAGTAAAACTATCAGAATAATATTATGTTTTCAAGGTACCTAGTTATAAAAAATTGTATCTATTGTGAGTTGTTTGTATTATCTATGCTTGAGAGCTATTGTATAGCAGTAGCCTCCTTAGTTTGTATCGTGAATAGTGAATCTAGTCTATGTTAGTCTATGACCATACTTTCTGCAGTCAGTTAAAATGTTTACATGTTTTTTAAACCTGGAGACAGGAATCGAACACTAAAGCTTGGTACTAGCGCTTCAATTATCTCTGTAACTGAGCTATGCAGGTTCTTACTAAGCAGTGGTGCACCCATAAATATAATTTGGGGAATGGGAGTGAGGCGGGGGCAAAGATATAAGGACGTGGCTGTATCGATATTTAGAGGAAGAGGGGGGTTAGGGGAACCGATCCCTAGCCCCCAGATTACAAAAAAATGCATGAATATTAGTGCCTTTAGCCTTTTGAGTTATTTTTGTGTTAACTATAAGCAACTAGTTGGGGGTTTAGAGTGTATGAAATCACTCGCGAATATTTCGCAAATGTATTTCGTAAGATTGCAAAAACGAATTGCATGATATACACAACGCTCGAGGGTATTTTAGATATGTTTTGCAATTTTTTGTACAATATTCGCAACATAAGGGTAGTTATGTTTTAAAATTGGCAAAGTTGTGCGATATTGGAGTTTTAATCTCTAAATAGGCAAGGTAAAGAGTTAGTCTTAATGGTCATGAATAATACTTCGATATTTGTAAGATTGGAGCTGCTTTATTCTCAAATCCTACAGTATAGTATTATTCTTGAAGATCACGAATTATTCCTTGAGTCGATGTAGGAGTGTAATAATTGACTCTAAGGGGGTCGGTTGAGGGGTGTAATATTTTAAGGTGTCGATGGAGGGGTGTATAAATTATTAGGGGTTCAATGGAGGGTGTGTAGATTATTATGGGTTCAATGGAAGGGTGTTAGATTCTTAGGGTTAAATGGAAGGATGTATAAATTATTAGGGGCTCAATGGAGGGTAGTGTTGATACTTACAGCAATTTATTGATGTTGATAAATAATTGTTTAATACAAGCTTAATAAAACATATAATTATTAAGCTTTATTATCTACCTTAAAAATTAATAAATATTTTGGAGAGTGTAAGTGAAGCTTTAATCCTAGTAAGTGTGAGTTTAAACTCTTTCCAATTTAAAATGTAAAACCTTAAGTATTGCTGAAAGAAAAATAATATAAAAAAAAACATTTTACTGTTGGAGATGTAATAACGTTGATTTTGATGAATAAAGGTTTAGTAAGCACTATATTTCTATAGAATTATATTTTATATTCTAATTTTGGGAGAATAATACTTCTTCACACACTTATATTTACGTTCATTACTATTCCAGCCTGTGGTCTGGGTCACTTTTTTTATTCAAGCCATATATTGTTCACTACCAGCTCGCGAGGCCTGTCATTTGCCTTATAATATAACCTAAGACTAGGACAGGCACAACCTCCATTCCTCGACTGTTAATTTAGCACTTTGAAAGGGTAAGCCCACATTTCACCAATGATGAGTTTTTTTGGCCATGCTGGGAATCGAACCCGAGATCCTTAGCTACCGACTGAGCTAAGGTGTCGGTTACTTCTTCTACATACATATACATACCTAATCAAGCCGTTCTCTTAAAAGACTAGGTGCACACCAAAAAAACCACAAAAAAAGCGTTTTTTATTTTTTATGCCTCAAAACAATAGCTCGATGTATTCAAATGGGACTGCCCCACACCTGTTAGTCAAAATCTCTCCCTGCTATCTTCTTCTCATTAAATCCTCCTTACTTCCACCTTTCTCCTCACTCACACCTCCAAGATATTTTACGTTCTGTACTTTTCTCAGCTTTACTCCATCAAACCTTATAGCTTTATTAGGCCTCACCTTCTTCCTTGTCACTATCATCACTTCACACTTTGCCATGCTAAATTTCATTCCACACTATTTAATTTCCTCATTCCATTCTTGTAGTTGTTCCTGTACTTCCTCTTCCTTCTCCCCCCACACAATCATGTCATCAACAAACATAATGCCTTTAATTTTTTTTTCTCCCCAAGTTTTCCTGCCACTTTTTTCATGACCATTTCCATTACCTGGTAGTCTAGGGGTAAGGTGTCAGACTTCTTTGTTGAGGGTCCGGGGTTCAATTCTCGCTCCCGGCACAGATTTATCTGATTGCCCAAAGCCTTCCTTCACCTCTGACTAGACGTGCATTAATCACAACTTGTGAATGCGTGGGATGGCAGGCCTCCACCGTGGTTCGGATTCCACGTTAAACTGTAGGTCCTCCATTTCATCTCACAATCACCCTACCATCGCACATTAGCGTAAGTGCGTACAACCCGAACGGGTAGTAAGACGCGGTGCTAATAATAATAACATTTACATTACCATTACAAATAGTAAGGTTAAAGGGCAGTTCCCTGCTTCACTCAATTTTTTATTTGGAATCATTCTGCCCTTCTTTTCTCCATCTTAACACAACTCCTGTTATCCTCATACATGCTTTTCACTCTCATTACAACTTCTCTTTCCACTTCGGCCTCCTCCATCGCTTTCCAAACTTCATTTCTATTCACGCTATCATATGCCTTCTCCACATCCATAAATGGCATTACCAAGTCTTTCCCGTATTCATACCTTCTTTTCATCAGCTGTCTTATGGCAAAAAATAAGTCTTTTGTATACCCATGTTCCTTAAATCCGTGCTTTCTTATTCTCTCTTCAAGTATTTTCATATGAAAACTCGTAGTGGGCCTAACGTAAGGTTTTTAGCACAAAGAAGGCAGAGGCTCTATAATATTCCAGCTTTTATATGAACATTGTACAGTTATTGAATAAAATAACATTAAAAGGGATAAAGCAAAAAGCACTTAACAAAGTTAAATATTTTCATTGCTGGTAATAAAGCAAATTCCGAATGTTTGTTTACACATAACATGGAAGTCGTTCTTATTTTCATGATGATCGATAATTCGTCTTTAAATAGTGTTTCTGAAAGTAATAATACATTTTTAAAACATATCTTCACTGAATTAAAATATATCCCTTTACCAAGTATATTTTTAATCATTTTATAGAATTCTAATTATACTTTTGTAAAACTACGTGACTGTGTAGAGAACACGAAAAAAATATTTATTTTTCTCTGTTTTATGGGTACGCGTTCATGTTTTAAAGACGAGGCTGTTAAAAATAAGTTTTCCAATCATCTAAAACACAATTTCAAATTAATTTTAGAAACTATTAAAAATTTTAATCATATTTTAACATCTTATTTTATAAAAAGAAAAATTTATTTCGAAACGGAGATTCAAACTATAATTTGTTTCAGTAAAAAACCTTTTACGCGAGCGCAAACAAGGCTAATATTTCGAGAAAAAAAGAAGTTAAAGTGACCGCGAAATGTATAAATTGTGGCCAAATTTAAAAAAATTATTCATGGTAGTACTTCAGGGTTGATGAGGCACCTTTATCAACACCCAACGCTAGGATGAGGGTTATTTTATTTTTACCACGGTATTTTTTTAGTTTAAATAAATGTGAAAGCTAGAATAATTTGATTAATATTAAATATTTTAAGAACATTTAAAGGCCTAAATTCAAAAATTAGTTTTTAAATATTTCCGGTCTGGTTCCCGCGGGAAATTATTATTTCCCGCCCGAAAATGTGCCGAAGTCAAAATGTCATTCCCACACAGGCCTAATAAAAAATACATCGCATTTCATCAAATAACATACATGAAAAAGTAGACGCTGTTAATAGAAATACATTATTTTTTTTGTATATTTTTACCTAAAAGAACACAATATTTCCCTATAACCCAGAAAATATAGATTTTATAAAATATTATTCCAAGTAAAAATTGTATATCTTTGTAACGATACTGATTGAGAACCCTCTAATATATTTGAAAAGTCATGGATGAAGGTATTTTTCTTCAATAAATTGTATGTAAATTCTTCTTTTAATACTTCTTCCATGGAGAATCACGCGCTTTTCAGAAATAATATAGAATAATTGCACCATTAAAACTTATTTTTTATTTCAAAATTAAACTCCGTAGTATTTACCGAACAAGCAAGAGACGCCAGCTCCCTATACCCAATAGGAAGCTAGCCTTAAAGACACCTGTCGCAGGGACGCTTTCGATTTATTGGTTTTGACACTAGTCACGCGAGGTCCAAGGGGCAAGGGGTATGTCATATATAAGCTGTGCGTATGAACAAACAGAGTGCCGGTGACATAAACAGAGAGTAATCACATAAATCTACAGAACGTTGTAACGAAACCATTGCAATGAGACAAATAAATCGTGTGCACTATTAAAGGTTTTATTTATTTACTTAAATTATGTCACACAAACATTCTATACCGCTTTAATTAGTGCTCGATCACGGGGCAATTATTAGCTGATTAAACGGTATAACTTTAACCGGTGCCCCAAGCAAACGTAATAATAATTCCGTATCGTAATAATTGGTGCTCGATCACGGGGCTATAAATACCAATTATATAACGATAATTCCGTATAACCGTATCTTTAAGAGTGTTACAACTTTGGTGTGATAAGTTATTTCACATCTCAAAGTGTGGTGGAGATATGGCAAACATAAAAAATGTTTGCTTATGTACCCTCAAAGTCCTTTCCATGAGAAAATGAGATGCTACATTTTATTTGAAATGATAACCAGTGTCTAGATACGAGTCCTAAGAAAAATGTCAAACAGTGTCGAGATAAGTGTTTAAAGAAAAATCGTTAGAACCAACTTTGAGAAAATCCATTTTCTTGTCTATTAGCCCTTAAGTAAACTACCTTTAAGTTTAGCTTTAGATAGCTACTTCCCAAAACTCCTCTAGAAAACCTTATGAAAACCCTAGATACCAAGTTATAGCTTAATCGGTAAAATGGTTTGGTCTCTAGGCCCAGTGAAAATCTGGCAGATGGCGTTGCAAAAATAACTTTTTTTGGTTCAAGGGTCATGGAACGTCAACACTAACTTATCTTATCTTAACTTTTCTAGGATTTGTGAGAAAGTAATTGGCTGAAAATTGTTGACTTTTGGTTCTAATTTCTTTTTGAGAATGTAAGAAGATTGTAATGAATTGGAGGTGAAATAAATCCTCTATTTCATATCCCAGCAGGGCCATTATGACAACGACGTAAAACAAACTTGCGACCGATAGCAAAGAGACTTTGGATTAAATGTTATTATGGCCGACCATTTTGTGAACTAATAGTGATGCTTAACTATTTATTTTTTACATCCATTACTTTTCCCTGCCTGTGCTTGGGTCAGTTTTTTATTCAAGTCATATATTTTCCACTACCGGCTTGCTAGGCCTGTCCTAGCTTTATATTCCTTATAATCTAACCTAGCACTAGGACAGACCCCGGCCGTTAATTCATCACTGTGAAAGTGTAAACCCATATTTCACCAATGATACATTTTTCGGTTATGCTGGGAATCAAACCCGGGATCCTTAGCTCAGTAGACAGAAACGTTACTGATTGAGCTAAGGTGTCCGATTTACACTTATATGCGCAGCCATTTTACTTGTCTTTTGGTTTGCTTTACGAGGTTATGTTTATACTGAATCAATGTATTTTGCGTGTGTTCCGTGACACTTTATACTAATATAACATACATTATTAGTGTTAATATAGATTAGTTGGATTTGTGAAAGCTTTAATTACTTAAGCTAATTGATCAGCCCAACAAAACGGACAAGCGATTTATAAATTTACAGTAGGTGTTGGTTTTAAGGCAGAGTCGAAAGATAGAGATTTTGACTTTAGCGTGGATAAATACATGATGCACGTAATAATTCGTTTGAAGTACTAACATAATCTAACCTGTAATATAGGCCTATGTCAGAAACAAATTTTCTTTGAAACTTAACACTCCCAAAATGTATCATTATTCACCATCAACTCACTGATATTAATGTTTAAAAACGATCTCTGGGTGGAGGCAGCTCATAGGAACCTCTATTATTATTATTATTATTATTATTATTATTATTATTATTATTATTATTATTATTATTATTATTATTATTATTATTATTATTATTATTATTATTATTATTATTATTATTATTATTATTATTATTATTATTATTGTTATTATTATTATTATTATTATTATTATTATTACCTAACACTTTTAAAAATACAAAGTAGCAAATTATAACAGTATTTGTAGAAGTAACATCCGACAATACTCAATGAGGGATAGAGAGTCCACATTGTGAACGAGTGCCGTCACGTTAACTTTGTGTACCCTAGCAGTGTTATTTCAATGAATTCTGTCAAACTCCAGCATGAGTATGAGCGTGTGGTTCCAGAAAGAAAGAAGTCACCCTTGGGAGGTCCTCAGCCTCGGCCCACCAGACAACCTCTCTATAGCCTACTATTTATAGAGGTGCAACACTTTTATAGAGGTACATAACTTGTATGGAGGTAGGTACACCTCTTTTGTAGGCTTGATAGGTGTTAAGTTGCCAAAAGATCGTTGATCTTGGGAGTGTCATATCTCTCTAAATATACAGTAAATACAGTGGACTCACACCCATACCAGTCATATCTCTTGGGAGTGTCACATCTCTCTAAATATACAGTAAATACAATGGACTCACACCGATACTAGTCATATCTGTTGGTTCAAATCGTGACTTGTTTACGTAATGAGAGAGAATGTGATTGTGGAATGCATCATTGCGCATGTCCATGTAGACTTGTTCGTGGTGTAATATCGCGTGTACATGAGCTCGTGCGTGGGATAATGGCTGCTTCTATCAGCAACTAACAGTTCTAAGGCCTCGTTCATGCGTGGCAAGGAGATCATGGCAGTTGCAACTGTCACTGTCAGACTGCCATGGAACCAACTGTCACAATAGGGAAGGTTGGGCAAGGTGGAGTAGTTAAGACTTTTTTTTTAATAAATGAAAAGGTCAAAATGTATAATGTTTACCGTATATACAGTGGCGGATTTACACATTTGCCACCAGTAGGCTATTCAAATTTTGCCGCCCCTACCGACCTCTACAATGTGTTAGTCCCTAGATTATTTTTACAATCCAACGATTTAGTTAAGATTGCACATGAAATAGTTTTTGGGTATATTTCTGAGCTAATAAAAGCTCAATCATGTAATACTAATAAAGCGGGGTAAGGTATGCCTTAATACTACTACACAATAATGTACATTCGGTAAACTTAATTAAATAATTTTTATTGCTCTTACTTACAGTTTAAAAACAATATATTCAATTATCTGGTAACATTCCGGCTGATGATGACGATGAAATTCAATTAAGTTATAAAAGTTTTACTACAATGCCTTTTTGCGCGATTTTCTATTCGCAAAATCATCAATTATACTGTCGTATGAAATCTTGTACATTAGTTCTGACTCTATGCACAAAAGAGCAAAGGCGTTTAGCTTTTCTTGGCTTAAGGTAGATCTTAGATAATTTTTCACCCGTTTTAGGCAAGAAAAGCTTCTCTCACCCGAACAATTTGTCGCTGGTGTACATAGAGCCATGCGAACTGCTATATCCAAGTTTGGATAAACGTTTTGCAAATTCTATTTTCGCAGGAACGAAGATAGACTTTCCAATGATCCAGAATCTGGTTTTACCAACTGAAGAAAGGTGGCATTGAAAATGTATGCATTCTTGAACTAAGTCAGTCTCTAGATCATTAGGATACATTTCTTCCAGGAAAAGGGCTTTTTCCGTAAGTGTTGATGATGACAATTCACACATTTTGATCAGAAATGAAAACTTTTCATTGAACCTGTTGCAGGCCTCCTGCCGCTCTATATCTATTTCTCTTGAACTCAATGCCACCAACACCACGCGGCGTATGCCTACAGCACTACCCCGCTTCGGCTCCGGCGCACCACGCCGCGCTCGTGCAGTCAGGTTCGGCCAGACACACTTAGCGAACGGTCATGTCACTCGTTCCCGCGCCGCAACCAAACGCGACTACGCAAATTGTAGAAAAATGTATCTAAGTGGTGAAACATATTACATGTTGAATTGTTTGTGTGGACCTAATAACATTTAGGTATATAAATGTGAATCTTTTTAATTTCTGTAAGATAAAAAAAAATTTGCCCCAAATTTGCCGCCCCTAAAATCTGCCGCCCTAGGCTCCAGCCTACTCAGCCTGTTGGTAAATCCGCCACTGCGTATATAGATAGCCAAACACATCTAGTTAAGGAATGTATGTAAAAAAATGGTGATGGACGTGTGGAAATTGTACAAATGGCAGCAAAAAGCCAACTACCGAGTCGAAGATGGCTGCGTTATCTGATAGCTCGTGATATTAATATAATCACACACTTGTAGCCGACGATTTCCGCACTCCATCATAGGCTCTGCCTTAAAATATGAGTGAAGAATAACCCTAGGCACCGAACGAACCCTGGATAGCTCAGTGGTTAGAGCATTGGCGTATTAAGCCAAAGGTCCTGGGTTCGATTCCCGTGTCCAGGTTTCAATTTTCAGAATAAAAGGTGTAAGATGCCAAAACAATATTATCTCCAGAAGAGTCAAATTGGGCATGGCTTGTTAACGTTTCCTTACAGGCTTTGTAAATTTTATTTTGAAAATTCAAATAAAATTTTAATCATATATATATATATAGCTCGATTAAAAATATCGGATTTTCATCCTCTTGTTTGTCCTACAGTTATAATATTTGTATCTTATTCAATAAATAGTATATTAGGCCAATATTACAATGTGAGTAGGTTTAGAAGGGAATTGAAAATACTAGGTATATGGTCACAAAGAGAACACAAATTGAGGACGATGATTCGATGATTTAGAAATTAATTCAAACAACCTTTAATTTGACAAGGTTAATGAGTTTAAATATTAAGGGACAATTTTATCCAGCAATAACGATATAAGAATGTAAATGGAAACGGGCGTATTGATGAGAGCTCATTTCGCGCGAACACGCTTCCACTGTAAGCTCAGCCTTAGACAAAGATTGCCTTGTCAAAAGATTGCGTTCGTTTGTTAACACACTTTGTGAGATGGGTTATGTTTGATTCCAAAGGCTTGATTTATTGATTGCCATAATTGGTTTGGAATCGCCATAGTTAGCTTGGCGGCCATCTGTACAGGTGCAAGTACAACTGTGTATAGGGATAAATCAGCTTTTAACACATTTCAAGATTAATTACTATTTTGACATAAAGTTTTAGCCAGCCTGTTTTTCACGTTTTGACACACGATTAAACCAATAAAGGATTACTATTTAAAACAACGTAAGACTCAGTTAATTTTATGGAATAATAAAGCTATTTTATAAATTCCCCTTGAGAAGAGAGGGTATACCAGCTAGCTTATTTATATACAGGAAATTATATACAATTATGGAGAAGATGTGCCAGTATTATCCTAAAGGATAGGAAACTACAGAAAAAAAACTCAATGTATATGAGATTCGCACCTTAAACTTCTGAGTCACAATTAAAAACAACAGCCGTTATGATAGTAATATTATCGTTATTGAGTATCGGAAGTTTGGACCTTTGACGTCCTCATCTTCACGACCCAAAAATAAATACGATGTTTTATAAAATAACACAATTCTTGCTGGTTTAGTAAAAAAAATATTATTACAACAAAGTAATCAAATTATTTTGGAAGAAATATTATGAAACATCCACATAATATAACATTAATTAAGGTTTACTTCTCCTGTAATTTATGTAATTTATACGAAGGTCCAGTATACCTATGTTCTTCGGCTTTACAGAAAGATGTAAACGATCTGATTTTTTTAACTGTAAATCTATAGGAATCTCTACAAACAATACCTGAATTTTCTTCAGCCATGACTATAATGTATTCTAACACTTTTCATTAAATCAATATATTACAGTTTTATCTTGGTTTTTTCCTTAAAAAGTACGTCAATAAAAGAAACACAACATTTTTACATTAGTAGGCCTACATGTACTCTATACTTTTATCATTTTTGTGTACTTTTATTATGTTTTTTTTTTTATACTTTTACCCGCCTCGGTGGCGTAGTTGGCTAACGCGCCAGTCGTGTTGAGCTAGACCAACGCGGAGATCGAGGTTCGAATCTCTGTCGGGTGAACTGGGGGTGGTTTTTCCTAAATGGTTTTCCCACTCTCTCCACGCAAATGCAGGTTCACTTCCTCTAAATTCAACCCTTCCAATTCCTAATTCATTAGCGTAATTAGTACTTAATCGTATAACCCGAACGGGTAGTAAGACGTGATGCTAAATATTATATTATATATTATTTATACTTTTATTATGTTTTTTATACTTTTATTATGTTTTTAGCACCTTGTCTTACTACCCGCTCGGGTTATACGCGTATGTACTAATTACGTTAATGGTTTTAGGGAATTGAGAGATTTTTATTTATATGAAGTGTACCCGCATCTGCATGGAGAGAGAGTGTAAAACATATAGGAAAACCCCCCTCAGAACACCCGACCGAGATTCGAACCTCGATCTCCCCATCATCGGCAGTCTAGTTTACTGCAAGACTAGTGCATTAGACCACGCGGCCACCTAAGCGGGTTTTATCAAATTAAAATTAATTTTAATAGTTGCTCTTTATCAACGATAGTGTATTAGATTATTATAAATGAGTTCCCGGTGGAACATTGATCAACTAATTTATACTAACTTTCTTAGATAATTACGATAACGCCATCTGGTTTATTAATTTGAAAAAAAAAATACGTACCTGCATTAGCCTACTCACAAGGGGGAAAAGGCCACATTTGCATAAATTTAATAAATTAATTACTAGGATTTATTAAATAAAAATCTCTTTCAATACAAACATAGAAATGTATTTGACCTTCAAGATTAAAAAAAAATACCCCATGCTCCTGCGATATTTCATAATCCCAGAGAAATCAGAGCACGTAAGCGGTATTTTTGCGTTTTTCTCAGCCTTTCCATCCCACCTTAGTATCGCCATTCTATTGTCCCGGAGAAATGCATCTGAAACGAACTATATAACTTGAGTGAAATGCAACATGGCAAGTAGCAAGTAGCAAGTACCCGGACAGAGAAACTTGTTAGAGAGAGTGGACGAGGGCATCCTAACTGTAAAGTCTAGTTATGTTGAAAACTTGTAGAGCCCCAAGGTGAATTCAATCATTCACGTACATTTTAAAAGATACGTGGCCTGCAGGAATCACAACATAATGTTACGTGACAAAAAAATAACGAACAGTAGTGTTTCATTCAAATACGTTGGGTTGATATTCATAAAAACTAATTAAGAATAGGACAAAACACACAAGCTCATAATAAGTATACATTCAGTGGCAGATTCAGCTACTTTTTTCTTAAATATCTATTTTCAAATATAGAAAATATGAAGTTTTTTAAAATGATTTAGGGAAGCAATATAGTTATTTTTATCATGGTGCCCCTCCTGTCATTTTTTTCTGGATACGCCATTGTATAAAACCTATTATTAATATAATATGATACCCATATTAATATTCATTACTACAGAATCAACAATACTCTAAGATGATACTGAAGCTGGGAGACTCCTTGTTTGTTACAATGGACTCGGAACCAGGTAACACAATAATACTAAATACATAACACTAAGTACAAGATCTATCAACATTCCCCGAGGGTATTGTTATTCTGTCATATATATTTGTTTAGTTTAATTTTATAGAGAGGAATGAATTGATGGTTTTTACATTATTATCTCCATACCACGATGTAACGCATTGGAAATTTAACAGATCATTACTCCTTTGAGTTCTGCTTGCTAGATTCTGGTAACAATAAAAAGTATTTCATTACTCTTTGACCCGAACAAAGAGCACTTTTTAAGGGGGGGATGGAAGGACGCGAGAAAAGGCCAGTGTTTTTGCAGTTTTTATGGCAATTTTTTTTGTTAAAATAAATATAATATTACCCCAATAAAAACATAGAGTTTAATTTCCTTCACATGTTGATATCATGAACAGTTTCTGAATATCCATCATGAGCATAGCGGTATTAGATGAGAAACTTTTTCAATGAAGAGAAAAAGTTGTCATTAAATTCCAGGACACCATTTACAGATACTAGAGAAATATTGAGGTCACCACGTGAATAAAATAAAATTATATGTTTTTACTGGAGCAATATTTGATTTATTCTGGCCAAGAATATGTTTTGTATAAAACTGCAAAATCACCGTCTTTCTCTCGCCTCCCCTTCCTTCTCACACTAAGCGCGTGTGAAGCCAACAGAACTATGGTTGAAAATGCACAAATAAAGAAACTATTCACATTTATCTTCTAATTGACTTGTTCTCTGTGAATGACCACAGAAATAACTTCCAAATTTGATCACTAAGGTCTCAAAATACCAACTATCGACAAGTTTTCTTTTTTGTTTTGTTTGATTGCACTAAATTAGTTCTTAAAAGGACGAGAGTATTGCCCTTCTGGTATCTTCAGAAAGAACTGGATATATGTAGGGTAGTGATGGGCACAATCGAGTAAAAATAATCGAGTAACTCGATTGTGTTGTGTAATCGGGAGTACTCGATTCTTCCGGGATTACTCGAGTAACTTTACTCGGACCGTGTTATTCTTTTATTTTCTCTTTTCTTACCAGATAAATAAGAATCGACCTTATTGGCTAGACTGTTTACCACGCTATTTCCATTTAAAAGCTATATTCCCTTAGAGTTCATTTTTAATCAACAGTTTTCGCTGCCACGCAAAAATGACCCTTTATAGTTTAAACGTTGCACATGCATTCTCAATACAAATTACTCGCAGATGTAAAGTACACAATCGAAAAGCATGCTACTAGCTAAGCGTATCACATTTCCGATTCTTTTCAAAAGTACTCGATGAAAGTTACTCGATTCTTTTTACTCGGCACCTCGGCAGTCTTATTTTCACAATCGCATTGACGAAACTAGATATTGTCTTTCATAATTATTTTAATTTCTCCTTAGTAAAATATGATTATTTATAAATTGAAACTAATCAGAGTAAGATACAAAACAAAAAAAAATTGTTTTTACTTTTATAAAGTTACAATTATTATCAATTTCTTTAACATGACCCGCCTCGGTGGCGTAGTTGGCTAACGCGCTAGTCGTGTTGAGCTTGACCGCCGAGGACGGGGAGATCGAGGTTCGAATCTTGGTCGGGTGAACTGAGGGTGGTTTTTCCTAAATGGTTTTCCACTCTCCCTCCACGCAAATGCGGGTTCACTTCCTCTAAATTCTACCTTCCCCATTCCTAATCCATTAGTGTAATTAGTACTTAAGCGTATAACCCGAACGGGTAGTAAGACGCGGTGCTAAAATTAAATTAAATTCTTTAACATGAACGTTTAAAGAAAAGTTTATTTTATTAAAAAGAGTACAAAACAATTTTTATTTGTGAGACATTTCTTAAAACGCATACTTTCATATTAACTGTAGATGTAAAGTGAAACATGAAAATAAGGGGGTGGAGGTCACTGTCGACTGCCTACTACAGGAAGAGATTATGGACTTGTTATTAGTATCAAATTCCATTGCAAGACTTCCGAGTAATGTTGTCCAACCGATTGCCACGGATTCGAGTAGATGATTTGCTAAAAATTACTCGAGTAATTTTACTCGATTACTCGATTCTTTTAAAGAGAATCGAGTAATTACTCGATTCTTAGAATTACTCGATTGTGCCCATCACTAATGTAGGGTACACTCCGTTATAATACAGTACCGAGCAATGGGTCTTAGTGGGGTACACTCCGTTATAATACATTACCAAGCAATGGGTCTTAGTGGGGTACACTCCGTTATAATACAGTACCGAACAATGTGTTTTAGTGGGGTACACTCCGTTATAATACAGTACCGAGCAATGGGTCTTAGTGGGGTACACTCCGTTATAATACATTACCAAGCAATGGGTCTTAGTGGGGTACACTCCGTTATAATACAGTACCAAGCGTAGGGCGCACTCCATGATAACACATTATCAAACACCGAACGTAGCTAAAATAATATTAATTATCGGAGGTACCCCTCATTTTCCAGCAAGCTTACCTTGCATTATTCCACCATGGTGTAGTCTCTAAGATAGGGTCATAGTGTAATACATCAAGGTACGACTATTACCTTTCAGGGTAGATGGAGTCCCATTGATGGGCTGGCCAAGGACTCGACCCTCCTAGAAGTAAGTGCACCATGCAGCTGACCTATGACATAGTGTACCAATTTACTCAGTGAGGAAACACCCGCATTAGCATGGATGGAGAGTGGGAAAAACATCTGTATCCCTGAACCGGATCCCTAATTTCCCCCTTCCACCGTTCATTGTCTTGTACCGTCTTTCACCTCCATCAAGTCAATGCAACGGAAGCGTTTCAGAGGGTAAAAGAAATACAAGAAATAATGTTGACATTTTATTTAATATAATCAAAAATAGACTAATGTACAAAATCAGAGGAACAATCATAACATAAATCACTCCGTAGAGCATTCGACCTAAAGGTCACCAAGTTAAATATAGATTTAAAGATCAGTTCATAATTCATCAAGGTTACCTAGTTTATTCGTACGGTTCGTGGGTAATATCTATATAGTGACAGTCTAATAAGCAGGACGCTCGTCCTGGCTCCAGCAGCCTAAACTAGTCTTAGCTATATATTCTCCTTCCACCATATAATCAACATAAGCCTCAACAGACTATAAGCAACACCTCTGTATACTTTGTCAAAATAAGATTTGTCCCATTAGGACGCATTTAGCGACTTCCTATCGCTCGGCATTACAGAGTAAAATCTTTATACATACAACCATATTTAAATATCATCAGCTAGAAATTTTATTATCTAAATATTTGCTTGCAAAGTTTATAAGACTCACATTAAGGTCAAATCTACTACACATTTCTGTCACTAGCCCTACCAGAGTTCCTAAAGAAGAATCCTATACAACATTTAAAGGTACATGGCGTCTGGTACACAACTACCCTATTCATTTGATATTTACAATTAGTCTGCCCATAATTTGTATTTAACATTGAGCCGTGCTCTCAGTCTAAACCTCATAAATGCAAACAACAAAGTATGTTAGCCGTCAGATGAGCCATAACGGCTGCTCCCATTTACTAAATCTAATCAAGTCTTGCAATATTAATTTCATTTTAAACCTATGCAAACATAACGTAGCTCAAGGATATACATGCCTAACACATAACGTACATATGAACCTAAACTTAAATAACATGTAAATAAACCGTTTAACCCTCTGGTTGAAAGTACCCCAAGTTGGACTAATTAAGGTAAGAGAGTACATAGCGCTCAACGCGCGTTAAAGGAAATTAAAGTTAATCTCAACGAGTCGTGGTTACGCCACTTAAATCTCATTAACTGTGAAGAAATCTAAATCAATCGAAGTTAAGCCTAACAGTAAATTTGGAAAATAGTTCCCCCCATTATTACGCCGAAATAGAATTTAGAAAAGTAAATAAATATTCCCAGAAGAGACGTTTAACAACGCTCTCACCTTAATGAAACCTCCGATGTAATTAGTCAAGATTTGAAACGTACAGCCTGTTTTATACGATTTTCCAGCGTCGATTCTGAGCACAGAGAGGGGAGTTCGGAGGGGAGAGGGAAACAAAAGAAAAGGACACGACTAGCGCTCCGGGCGGGAAGAGAGGACAACTCTGGTAACATAAAGATAGCGCTGTTAGCATTTAATTAGAACAACCGGAAACTGGTTGAGTCAAGTTTGATGATTTCTTCTTCGTGGTGGGCGGGGCCTCGATCGCCGACGGAGTGAAGTCAGCTGGCCCGCCTTCACTTGGTGTTGAGATATTCTTGTGTGTGTACGCGACCATGATGACCGATTGGACGGGCGGCCCGGAGGGCAGTTTGGTGAGTAGAGGCCCATTATACTTGGCGTTGGATCGGTTGAGCTCGTATTTGTTGGTAACATCGTTACAATACCCCCCCCTCAAGGAGAGGAGACCTCGAGAGTAACGACCAGGAGGCGCCATCCCAGCCGCGACGAGCCATTTAGGTTCTAGTAGGGGAGGGGCTTACGAGCCTTCACTTGAGGTTCCCAGCCATTGGATCAGCTGGTAACCTGCCGATCCCCACGGGAGCTGAACTTAGCCACCAGCTCGCTCTAGGCACGCCTTAGTGATGCTCATCCAACTGCTTCACGACACTCCACCCACCCCGGACCGGATGGACAGCGCAGTCTTCATCACCTTCTCCACCTGAATCGGGCAGTCCATCCCGCCCACACCATATCTTCTTTCATACATTCCAGGACATCTTGGCGCTGAGTCCCCAGAGTCGGGGAGGAGGGGAAGGAGGGAATAAGGAGACCTCTCTGAGAACAAAGTATTACATGTTAAATCAACACAAAATATAGAGTCCACACCTAGTCTCGCCTGGCGGTGTCCAGGTCGCGCCCAATCGGGTCCACCTAACCCATGAGTCTTTGGCTTTATTGTATCATGTAGGCCAGAGATCACTGTCCCATGAGACCCAACGACGTCTCTCAGAAGATGTATCTCTTGAAGTGTCTTTATTGGGCCGACGCACACGCGCATTCTTGCTAGTCCCAGGCACCACAGTTTAATAATCACCTTTATACAGTACAGTTCCTTAGAAACTAATTATAAGAAGGGGCCCCCATTTTTTTTTTTAACATAACAATATATAAAATAAAGTGCTCTGACAGACAATACCTAATAGGACATAACTTGACACACGACACAAGACAGGGCACTGACTAATTATATCGCGGGCTTCAGATGGCTAACATGTGCTCGCCGAGACAGAGACGGATCCGCCACATCTCTGAGTAGCACGGAGACAGGGGTTAGAAACCTGTCGATCAGCCACGGTCCATTCCATTTATATGACAATTTAGCCGACAGCTTGTCTGCAGCCGAGCTCTGGGGAAAGCACTTACAGACTACAGTGTCGCCCACCTTAAAGGGAACTGGGGGTCGTCCTCGGTTGTACGCCGAGGCGACTTTCCGCTGCGACTTCTGCAGGTTAACAAATGCTAATTCGCACTTCTCCTCATACGTACGGGGAGGGGCTTCTGACAGAAGCGGGTCCACATCCCAGACAGCCAGGAGCGGATGGTTGAGCTCTCTATTGAGAAAAATAGAAGCTGGGGTAGCCCGGACCGACTCATGGTAGGCAGAGTTGAAGGCGAGGTTTAAGAAATCCAACTGCTGGTCCCAGTGGGGTTGGTCTAGGTGGTGGAAAATGGTTAGGGCTATATTTAAATTGCGATTAAACCGCTCTACATGATTGGGAGAAGGATTGTACGGGCTGGTCGTCACATGCCTAATACCCCACAAAAAGCACATATCGGCAAAGGACTTGGCCCTAAAGCATGGCCCATTATCACTTACTAATACCCTAGGGGCGCCTAACATCGCCCAAACACGTCTATTCAAAGCACCCACAGTGGTCGACGCTTTCATATTCCTAAGAGGTATCAAAATAACAAACTTCGTGAAGGCATCAACGACAACCAAGATAGCAGTATTCCCTAGAGTAGATCGGGTCAGAGGTCCTACATAGTCTATGAAGACTTTTTCCCAGGGACGCGTCGCAATGTCGGCTGAGTGAAGCCCGATCTTGGAGTTCTGAGCTGGCTTAGCTTTCTGGCACGACTCGCACTTACGTACCCAAGATCTTACATCACTGGGCAAGTTCGGCCAGAAAAACTCTTTGGACACCTTCCGCTCTGTTTTAAGGATCCCACAATGTCCTCCGAACGCAGAATCATGGAAGTATCTTAGAAGCATGGGCCTGAGTTTCTCAGGGACGTAGTATCTGGTCCTGCCCCAAACTTTCACTACAAGGAGACCCTTACGAATAGAATAATTGCCTACTACCTCTCCTACACTGAGCCTCCCCACAACTTGCTTACAGAAGTCGTCTTGGGACTGATGGTCCTTAATCGAAATGAACGACTCAGGGATGGTGTGAATAACACATAGGGGATCAATCCCTGGAGATTCCCCAATGGGCTCAAGATCTTCTGCCATACGGGATAACGCGTCAGCCACCACGTTCAGTTTCCCAGAAATATGGTGGGTGGTGAAGTTGAATCTGGAAAGCCTCCACACCCAACGCCCTATTTTTCCTAGTTGCTTGGGATGATTCCACATCCAAGACAACGCGACGTTGTCGGTAAAAAGATCAAATTTCCTCAATTCCAAGTAATCCGAAAACTTCTCAATTCCAAAAACGCACCCGAGGCATTCCTTTTCGTAAACGCTGTATTTCCTCTCTGCCGCATTCAACGTCCTGCTCGCAAAAGCGACGGGCCTATCACCCTCAGGGGTCAGCTGGGAAAGAACGGCACCAAGCGCCACCGAAGACGCATCTACGTGAAGCCTAAATGGGAGGGAGAAGTCAGGCATGCGCAGGACTAAGGGGGACACTAAGTGACGCTTGAGAGAAAGAAAGGCCTCTTTTTGCTCTGGCCCCCATACGAAATTTGCCCCCTTCTTCTTGAGTGAGTTTAACGGGCTGGCGACCTCTGAGAACATGGGTATAAATCTGGCATAATATGCGCACATCCCTAGGAAGCGTAATACCCCTTTCAAATTCTTTGGGGCAGGAAAGTCAAGGATCGGCTTAACGCGTCCAGGATCGACGAGAAGGTTTCCCTCTGAAATAATGTAGCCTAGATACGGGATAGACCGCTTAGCCCACGTAACTTTCTCGGGGTTCACAGTTAGACCGGCCGAGCGCAAGCGACGCAATACAGTCTCCACATGAAGGAGATGTTCCTCAAGAGAGTTACTGTAAACGCAAATGTCATCCAGGTAATTGAAAACGAATTTAAATTTCAGATCGGCCAATATATGATCTAATACCCTATTTAACGCTTGCCCCCCACAACTAATACCCAGGGGTACCCGGTTGAATTCATAGACCTGCCAAGGAGTAACAAAGGCTGTGTATTTCTTGGAGGGCTCCGAGAGCGCGCACTGCAGGAAGCTCGCATTAAGATCGATTAAACTATAGAATTTGGCTTTGCCTAGGTGTTGAAATGCCGACTCGATGCTAGGCATCGGATAGGATCGAATACAATTTTCTTATTCACCTTCCTATAGTCTACGATAAGTCGGTACCCTTTACTCTTGCTGGGGATTATAAAAGCTGGGCTGGCATAGGGAGATTTGGACGGTCTGATAACCCCTCTCTTTTCAAGGTCGAAAACAACTTCCCTAAAGATCTCCATTTTAGGTGGGGCACAGGAATACGGACCTGAGCGTACTGGGATGTCGTCCTGAGCAACAATGTCATGCGGTAAGATATCACATTTTCCCCATCGATCAGTTATGACGTCAGGAAACTTACTAACAACTCTAAGAATGGCTTCCTCATCACGCTGTATATGGAACAGACCTAAGGGGGTTTATCACTCACAAAGGGGATAAATTCCCTAGGCGCAAAACCAAATGATACCCTTTGCTCACCTAGATTTAACATAGCCCTGGTCCCAAACAGAAAATCGTTACCCAATATAATATCGAAAGGAAGGTCGGGCACAACAAACAAGGAGCGTCTCCAAGAGAATCTCCCAATTTTGACCGGAAGGTTGACTTTACAAGAAACCCATAAACACTGCCCATTAGCTACGGCATACGCTTTAGGCACCATGGGCTGATACAAAACATTAATATTATCCTTAACAGTATCAAGGAACTTATTACAAATAAAAGAGTGACTGGCCCCGGTATCAAACAGTCCTACACACTCTATGGGTCCAATGGAAACAACAACACACGGGTTCATAGTACGTGGTTTACAAAATGCCGGCGCGACCGTCCCACGACCACGGCTACGCCTCAGGAGTTTCCCTCCATGCATTGCCTACGGACATGTCGTAACCTATTACAGCGATAGCACCTGACTCTGGACAAATCACGGGGCGCGCGGCCTCCTCCATTCCCACCCCCATAGTAATTCCCAGTCGGAGGAAAGCTACGCCTAATTGGCAAGGCGGCCCTAAATGGCAATGCCGAACTAGCTGGCCCGGGACTCAAACCCGTTCGCTCGTGACTTTCTACAGCTGGCGAATGAACGTTCAAAAATTCTCTTTCGGAGAGGAGAGTACCCTCAATGACTGATGCCAGGGAGTAAAGATCCTGTATAGAAGTAGGTTTTTTTGAAAATACAAAATGGCGCCTAGTCAAAGGCGAGACATTTTCAAGAATGATATTAACAAGCTCAGGTTCCTCTAAGTTGGCGTCTAATACACGAGCGGCTTCAGTTATAGAAAGAACAAAGTTTCTGAAAGATTCATTGGGGGACTGGAACCTGTGAACCACTTCCCTAAAAAGTTTTTGTTTTGTCCTCCCGGGCAACAATGCGCTCAAAACCAAGTCTATCACTCCCCTTAATGACAGACTGGCTTGGATACCTTGAGAAAATAATTCTGTGAGAAAGCCAGATGTTTTGGTCAGACATAGGGTCAAGAACTCTACTTCGCTTACAAGTTTAAGACAGGAAGCCCTATACACCTCTACTAGAAATTTAAATAGGTCAGAATGGTTCTGCCCATCGCATACTGGAATGCGACCCAAAATTTCTATAAGAACTTTGCTCTGGCATTTAGAATACCCTACGGGCATGGAAGGGGTGGAGGGAGGGAGAGCAGTAGGTTTTCCACTCGCATTCTCGGCCATACCCAACTCGGCCGAAGCATCCTCAACCTCACTCAACAGATCAGAAAGAAGAGACCTCAACTCACCGACCGTAGCGCTGTGTGGAACAGGGACACCACGGGACTCGAGCTCAGACAGCAGCTGCTCGCGGCTAAGCTTGTATATGTCAGTTTTTCTCATTTTGGTAGAAGTCTTCAATGGAGGGACCATGGCCTCGGACAGCATGAAACAGAAATGACAAATATGAGTAAACAATAACAAATAAAGTGCGGTTATACCGCAAACACCTCATAACTCTCCCAAAAATTGGACAGGATGTTGCGAACCATACGACCTAAACTGTGGAACCATGCTCTGCTACCACTTTTTCTTGTACCGTCTTTCACCTCCATCAAGTCAATGCAACGGAAGCGTTTCAGAGGGTAAAAGAAATACAAGAAATAATGTTGACATTTTATTTAATATAATCAAAAATAGACTAATGTACAAAATCAGAGGAACAATCATAACATAAATCACTCCGTAGAGCATTCGACCTAAAGGTCACCAAGTTAAATATAGATTTAAAGATCAGTTCATAATTCATCAAGGTTACCTAGTTTATTCGTACGGTTCGTGGGTAATATCTATATAGTGACAGTCTAATAAGCAGGACGCTCGTCCTGGCTCCAGCAGCCTAAACTAGTCTTAGCTATATATTCTCCTTCCACCATATAATCAACATAAGCCTCAACAGACTATAAGCAACACCTCTGTATACTTTGTCAAAATAAGATTTGTCCCATTAGGACGCATTTAGCGACTTCCTATCGCTCGGCATTACAGAGTAAAATCTTTATACATACAACCATATTTAAATATCATCAGCTAGAAATTTTATTATCTAAATATTTGCTTGCAAAGTTTATAAGACTCACATTAAGGTCAAATCTACTACACATTTCTGTCACTAGCCCTACCAGAGTTTCTAAAGAAGAATCCTATACAACATTTAAAGGTACATGGCGTCTGGTACACAACTACCCTATTCATTTGATATTTACAATTAGTCTGCCCATAATTTGTATTTAACATTGAGCCGTGCTCTCAGTCTAAACCTCATAAATGCAAACAACAAAGTATGTTAGCCGTCAGATGAGCCATAACGGGCTGCTCCCATTTACTAAATCTAATCAAGTCTTGCAATATTAATTTCATTTTAAACCTATGCAAACATAACGTAGCTCAAGGATATACATGCCTAACACATAACGTACATATGAACCTAAACTTAAATAACATATAAATAAACCGTTTAACCCTCTGGTTGAAAGTACCCCAAGTTGAACTAATTAAGGTAAGAGAGTACATAGCGCTCAACGCGCGTTAAAGGAAATTAAAGTTAATCTCAACGAGTCGTGGTTACGCCACTTAAATCTCATTAACTGTGAAGAAATCTAAATCAATCGAAGTTAAGCCTAACAGTAAATTTGGAAAATAGTTCCCCCCATTATTACGCCGAAATAGAATTTAGAAAAGTAAATAAATATTCCCAGAAGAGACGTTTAACAACGCTCTCACCTTAATGAAACCTCCGATGTAATTAGTCAAGATTTGAAACGTACAGCCTGTTTTATACGATTTTCCAGCGTCGATTCTGAGCACAGAGAGGGGAGTTCGGAGGGGAGAGGGAAACAAAAGAAAAGGACACGACTAGCGCTCCGGGCGGGAAGAGAGGACAACTCTGGTAACATAAAGATAGCGCTGTTAGCATTTAATTAGAACAACCGGAAACTGGTTGAGTCAAGTTTGATGATTTCTTCTTCGTGGTGGGCGGGGCCTCGATCGCCGACGGAGTGAAGTCAGCTGGCCCGCCTTCACTTGGTGTTGAGATATTCTTGTGTGTGTACGCGACCATGATGACCGATTGGACGGGCGGCCCGGAGGGCAGTTTGGTGAGTAGAGGCCCATTATACTTGGCGTTGGATCGGTTGAGCTCGTATTTGTTGGTAACATCGTTACAGTCTAACATAATAAAAAAAGGTTAAAGCTGTGTCCGAAACATTCTAGTCCAAAGCTTCCTTAATTTTCCTAAAATCCAGGATCCACAAATTCCTAAAATCCTGCCCTTAAATTCAAATCAGTAAAGTAAATCTGAAATGGTTTCTATTCTTCCTATGAGAACTTTTCCACATTTTCAAACAATTACTAGAGCAAGCTAAAGCCGATTGCGAACATCTTTCCACATTTTTTAATTTCGAGACTGTTTCCGTTCAGGAATGGATACTTTTGCAAATACCTTCTTATTTTTTGACATTCACAACCAAGTCTGGAATTAAACTCGTTCTAATGGTGGATACTTCGGGGAGTTTTAAATAGGTGGCTTGGCGTATTCAGAAAGATTTCCATTCCAGAATCAGTTTATCTACGTGTTGGGTAGTTTTTCTTATTTTAAAACACAAACTACATATATAAACACCTAATCAAGAAATTGTCCATGTAGCTAACTAAAACAGCTCCATAATTAATTCAACCTCATTCATTTTCTCCACACTTCACTTTCCTTGCAAACTCCTTCGCTTCAATAACATCCATACACTAAGTCATGCAACTTCTTTTGTTCTTAAAACAATTAATGTTTCTCCTTTTCTCACATTTGTTTACAACATTTAATCCCATCTTACATGTCCTACCCCTTCCGTTTGATCCACACACTCTACCTTCATATATTTGCTTAGTCACTCGATCCACACTCATCCTCTCAACATGCCCAAACCAACTTAAGATGCTTCTTTCACATTTCCCTATTGGATTCCCTTTCAAACCGCAACCCTTCAGCACTCACTCATAACTGACTCTATCCATACGAGTTTCTCCACATTCATTTCTTAGACATCTCATTCCAACCGCATTCAACTTGCTCTTATGTTCTCCTGACTAAAATTAAATATGGAATAATTCCCATTCCATTTCTGGTTGGTTCCATTTAATTAAACTTTTGAATTAAAAGTTGAGACCATTCCGATTGGATACAATTTCCAGTAACCATTCCCTAAATCATTAGCCGTAACTCAGAGCCTTGATTTTTATGTAGTGTTAATATAGAAAATATGTACACAATAATGTATCAAAATCAGTTAAAATGTGCGTGCGTACGCACGCACGCACATACATACATACACACATACATCTTATTGAACAAAATTTAATTTTATAACTGCAAATTTCTAAAGGCAGTAATAGAAAAACAATTTTCTAAATATACCCACATACAGTTAATTTTTTAGCTAGTTGTTTGTTTGTTGTATTAGTTAGTTTTACACAGGGCTGGTCTAAGGCAAAATTTTTGTGTGTAGAATACTCACATTTTGCGCCTCCCCTTCTGAAAAAACTGTGGAGAATACTATATATGGCCATTTTAAATCTAGACCCTATGTATAAATATTTGTAGTGGTAAATTTTTTAATAACTAACAAATTCGTTTTTTTATAATAGTCAAACGATGACGTCATTGTGTTTTCATGCTAAACATATTTAATTTTTTACTTTTTTTAACTTAAAAAAGTTTTGTTGACCCTTTTTATTTTATTTTATAAAGTGAGGTATAAAGTATACGCCATGGAGATTTTTTCTCCTTGGTCATTTATATACTGAGATAATCAAAAAATTAAATAAACGGTTTGTGTATCAGAAACATGATGGAAAAATGAGCCCATTCACGTATACAAGTTTAGAGAAAAATATTGATAAAAAAAATCTCTCTCCTCCTAAGATTATAACAACCAACTACTCAATTCCCCGGATCTCCAATTAAATAATATATCTGACAATAGCTCGCAAACTATTTCTTTAATACAAATATATTATAATAAATTATTTGTGTTTGTAATAGTCCTACAACTCTGGTATGATGTGTTACTCCGTATCTAAATAGTCGCCAAGTTATCAAAATTAAAAATTTCCCTCTAAATAATTTAACCGGAAAAATTAGAAACACCATTTTGTTTGTAATGTTAAAAAGTATATAAATACAAATTTCTGATAAGATCGTCGTAGAGACGATTTTGATAGAATCTCTTCGTTCTATTTTCACCCTTAAGTAAACTACCTACCCTTTATTTTAGGGTTCGATATCTAATTCAAAAAACTTCTTATGAAGACCCTATATAAGCTACCAAGTTTTTGCCAAGTCGGTAAAATGGCGTCGGTTCTAGATTGAGATACAAAAACACCTCTTTTTTGGGCTTATGGGGTCATGAAACGTCAACATTTATCAAAATCTCGAATTCTTGTTTTTCGACTAACACAATACTTCCTCCCTCCGGTGAGTCGCGATAGAGTAAACACTCGCTGGATTCCAAAATTGTGGTTCTACCTGATATATATCCTTTAAAAACTTTAGAAGAAAAGCTTGACTATTGCTTGTGGTGAGGGGTTCTATAGGACAACAAAATATAGCGAACATTTAGCAAGTCTTAGCGAATTGAGTGCTATTTAAAATATTTAATGATAACGTAGTCACAACTTTATTCCATTGTTGTTGTTGTAATGTTCCAGAAAACAGAGGATAGATCCCTGCCCATAGCTGTTCGACTGCACAGAACTCTGGAACTAGCGGATGACAAGTTCTACGTGATAACGTGTGGTAAGGCTGGATTCAAGAACGCGAGGAACGAGACGTCCTTGGTGTCTCTCAAGTTGCTGGACAAAAACAACAAGCGCTTGCAAGAGGTGATCAAATCACACTCGTACACGCTCAGAGCGGACATCGAGCGTCCAGACGGTGAGTGGACCTTCTAGAGCTTGTTTCCTTTCACCCTGGGCAACATGTGTTCTGTCCGAGCATTAACAGCTTCACTGGGTCTGTCTGGAACATGAGCCTCTCCACCTTGGCACAATCCTCTCCTCCACACTCCTCCTTCTTGACCTTCATCCATCTGTCCCTTGCTCTACCTCTCAACCTCCTACCTCCCCCCTCCCCCTCCATATCCAACATCCTCCTGGGCTCGTGTGAAACACTACATAAGACACTATATCATGGTAGTAGAGTGCTAGGTAGAGAGAGACAACAACTGTCTCACTAAAGCTCGTGTGAAACACTACATAAGACACTATATCATGGTAGTAGAGTGCTAGGTAGAGAGAGACAACAACTGTCTCACTAAAGCTCGTGTGAAACACTACATAAGACACTATATCATGGTAGTAGAGTGCTAGGTAGAGAGAGACAACAACTGTCTCACTAAAGCTCGTGTCATATGTTAAGAATAAAATGAACAAATTTGTTTATTCCACTGAGCTCAGATCATTCAATTCCTAAACCTGGTTTATTTGTCTTTGTTTACAGGAGCCTATGGAATACGCGTTAAAAACTGCTTCGCGTTCAACAAGCGAAACAGCAGCGTCCCGCTCATTGACGAAAGGGGGTGAGTCGATTCAAAATGGTATCTTCAATCAAACATAGCACATTATTTATATTTACTTATTTACTGATACGTACTAAGTTCGTTTTATGGTTGAGGATATATTTGATGTCCAACAGATGTTTAGTATTAAAATTGAAAATCTCTCTATAGTCATTTTTATTTTATTTAATACTATATTAATATAATTAATAACTATGTATTTAACTTCAAAGTTCCTGCTGATAGAATTTTTAGTCGTAAAAATAAAATTTACTTTATCCTGATTCGCATTTTGTTGTCTTCAACGAGATGTCACCCACCAAAACTATTTTATATACCCATAACTGACTATTCAGGTGATGCCGCCATTGCTACCAAATGTGGTAATGTGCGCCGTGCAGACTCGCAGGTAAATCATGTTTTAGGAATAATAAAAATTGTTATATTATATTATTTTGCGGTTTTGAAGAGGGTAGGAATGTGGTTACTGCCATAGAATTTAATTTATTTCATTACTTGTCCACAAAGATCATAGATCTTTACAAAATTATTTCAAATTAAATCATGAACCTGAAGGAAATAAGGAAAAAACAAAACCTTAATACCTTCGAAATAAGCTAATTAAGACATTTCCATAAAATAATCCACATGGTCACAACAGAAAATACCTAGAAAATTTATTATTTTAAGATGATTATTTTTCACTGTATTGCTCTGCCATCTGAAGTAAAGATTCCGAACTAAGTACGGTTTGAATCAAAGAGGAAAGTAAATACCTTATGATACTAATACTGGACAATAGACTACTTTTCGTGCGAAAAAGCGACTAGTGCTGCGCTCTATACGGCCCGGTGTTAGGTATGATATAATGACTATATTGCACATAAAGTTCCGTTTCAATTGGTTTTAGAATAATTTTGGAATAGAAGGAGGCAATATAAAAAGATGTCCTATGCTTTTAGAAAAAGGCTATAAAACTATTATTAATTGTATAATTATATTAATTGTAATTACAATTATTATTATAATTAAATAATTAAATTATAACCAACAATAATCAAACTATAATTATTTTAATTAATTATAATTATTATTAATTGTATAATATGATTATTCATACTTCACTTTTCATAGGTAGGACCTTACCTGACATCTAGAAAAATTATTATATTTCTCTACTTTCACGTGTTCATACGTAAAGTCGTGTGATCTGCAGCTGTCACTTTTTATAGATATAATCAATGTTGACCGCTAAAAACGTTGTTTTCTTTAAAAGACTCTCCCTATGGCAATTGAACTTTAGTAAACTAAACTGTATGCACACAAAACTTCGGAGTTCATGACGAAGATGTGGCGGGTCTTTTTTAAAGCTGAAATGTAGGTTTAGGTGTTTAAAAATAATTAAATAATTTAAAAAGTAGTTTCCTCGTCTTTAAAGGATTCTGGTATTTAAAAATGGGTGTTCAAGAATTCAACAGAAACCTTCAAAGTTAAATATTCTAAATAAGACAATTATTTGAAGGTGTTTTCAACCCCTGGTTTGTCGGTGACTTTGAGGTCAGGTTTAGAATCCTGGCTGAGTGTATTGATGATTTTCCACACTTCCTTTAAGTTAATTTGGGTAATTGTTATATTTCCTCCACATTCTGTCATCCTAACTCATTACATTCCTCACTACTACCCTACTAACGTATTTAAAATAAATGCGTGTACATTGAGTGAATAGAAAGAGGCTCTTGGAAAAAATAGGGATGAAACGTCCGCTTTAATAAGTTCAAACCAGACTTTTTAAATGGTTTTTGTGAAAAATTTTTACTTTTAGAAGCCAAGCTACCGCTTTTCCTCTCTGGGAATAGTTTTAATTGATATACCCTTATTTCACATATTGTATATTAAATCTTTATGAACACACTTCGGTGGTCGCATGGTCTAAGTCATTACTTTCGCAGTAGACTGTTTTACTGATGACGGGGAGATCGTGATTCGAATCCCAGTCTGTACTGAGGATGGTTTTCCCTAGACAGTTTCCCAATCTCCCGCCACGCAAATGCGGGTACACTTGCTCTAATACAATATTTCTCATTCCTAACATGTTAGTCTAGCTATCTCGTTGCGTATAGCCCGGAACGGTGGGTGAAACGCGATGTCGTAATACAATTAGTACACTTTAATATAATCATGTCCTAAGATTGCGAATTTAAGACCTTTCCAAAATTAAATTCTCCTTATGTCCATGACTCATTTTAAAATAAATTCACTGATATGAAAATGACTGAGCGAGGAGGGTAATCCCTTATCACCTCCTTTAACTCATGCCCATAATTCCATACCAGACCGTTATAATGAAAATTAAGTTGTCTACAATTCAAATGCAAACAATTTTAGTGTAAAATTAATATTTCAATCTCTGTCAAATTAGAAAATTGGCAAAGTTCGACAAAAGATACAATTTCCCCACCCTTCTTCTTCCTCACCCATATAAATGTACTGATTCATTTCCCACTACCACCATTCATAATGATTTATTGATATCGGGTATGTATAGTAGCTTGAGTAGATGAAAGGTTTTTTTATATAATCTTAAACTGATATTACTCATAGTTTTTCTAGGGGCCTGGGACTCATGAAGAGAAGGCGTCCTCCAAATATAATAGAAATAATGTCGATAACATCGCTTACAAAATTTCAGAAACTTTGTAACAGATGGGTAGGATTAAATCCTCAAAAACTTCCCCTTTGTTAGAATTAATGTCTACGTGGGACAGACAAATATCACTGTTATTTGCCCTTATTTTAATAGCTTTTTTTAAACTGCTATGGACAGAAAAACATTAATACATATAACTAATTTAATATAGTCACTTATATTTATATGTCAAGCTACCCCCCTTGCAAATGTATTCTGTAAATAGTTGACATTTTACATAGCCGAGGTTTGAGTTTCGCGGTAAGTATGCAATACTGCGCCGCTAGGTAGCAGCACTCCAGTTCTTCGCGCTTATTACTATAGGACTGTCCGGTATTAGTATCATAAGGTATTTGAGGAGAGGAAATTAATAGCGATACACGGTAAAGGCAGTGGCATGCGAAGGTGGTGTGAAAGGAAACGGACAAAAGAATGTTTGAGCTTGGGTTATTGGAAATAAGCGGTGGGTCAAGTGACCGACATGACATTGTCGACAAGCTCATGCATAGGAGGACGTAGTGATCGACAGCCGACTGGTAGACAAAATGTAAATACACGTGTGTGGTTTTCCTTCTAATCTCACTGCCCGTAAAAAAGAGGAAGTTATAATTTAGGGGAGATGTAGACGCATTTGCGTGGAGTGTGAGGGAAAATTAATTTATGAAAATAGCGTCAGTATTTAAATCTTACTTGGGTTTGAACCCCGATCACTCCATAATCGGAAATCAAGTGTAATTAGAGCGAAAGCTTGATTCACACGTTCGCCTAAAATAGAAAGCAGAATCTGCTTGAGTAGCGCATCAATTCCCACCTTGTATGGTGACCCATGATTCATTGCAACGATAACTTAAAACAGCTGATTTATCAACATATTTTATTTTCTAGTGCATAAACATATATTTTAGATCATTCTTCCGATTGATGTTTTCAAATTATAACGTTGTGTCGTGGCACAATCCAATACATCGATACACGAGCTTTACATGAACGTGTTATTTCAAATCTACTTACAACGGCCAACGAAGATGTCTGCTTGCTGATAGCTCTATAGTGCGTGCACTGTCATATGTGCATGCACACTAATTTGAGATGGTTGGATTTGAGATTTGATTGGTTTTCTCGTGCCGAAGATCTTGGGCAGAGTGGACGAAGTATTTATACTACCCAACCACATATGTGAGTAATTATTAGATTGAGACATTATTATATAAATACTATAGTAATGTGGTCGACCCCTTATTCCACCTTCATTAGAGTTGTATTGTGATTGTGACATAATCGTGGCATGTGATGTCACAACCTGATAAGGTTATTTTGGTTTGGTCTTCCCCGGTGACGTAATCATTTGGTAACTGGCCCTAGCATTGGCGCAGGGTTATTGACCTAGTTTTAAGGGGGTTTATTATTGTCCAAACTTGTTCAATCCTGCGCATTTTGCTAGCGCTGTGTGTCCCATTTGATTTTATATGTGTCCCATTTATTTGTATGTGTTCTCCATTAGTTTTTTCATGTGTTCCCCATAGGATCAAATGCCGGCGTAGGATTGAAGGTTTGCGTGGGAGTTTTTGGTATTGATGGGAGTGTGCAGTGCTTCCGCTACGGTGGTCGTGTGTTCATTCGGTCTGTCCACCCCCTCCCATACAAGTTCAATTTTGCAATCATATCCAATTCAATACTGCCCCAAAGCTAGGGGAGTGGGAACGTGCACTAGAATCCTCTATCGACGGTTGTATAACATAGTGTGAGCTACTGGCCCTGTACCCCTGTCGCAAGCCTCTGAATCTATTTTGGAAATTGACACGTCGAGTGATGCCGCAACCCCAATGACTTACAACTGGCAGTCGACAAGTCGAGACAGGAATAGATCATGACCTTGAAACAGTGAGCTGGTACATGAGTTCTTGAGCCTTTTCATCCTGATGCCGTAAGAATAGGTGACTGGTACCAGATTGGCGGTTAAACAAGTTGATACTAATAAATGGTGACAGTTTGGTGACCCGACATGTTGGGATAGGAATAGGGCAAGGGGGACAATCAGGTTTTGCATGAATAAAACATGATATTACATACTTATATATTTATTGTACATTAAAGGTTTTACATGAAAAAAATACGATATTACAGACTTTACATTTTTACACAAATGATGCATATATTCGTTCATATGGTTTTAGTTCACAATCCAACATGTAATAGTTCAAACCGATGACTTGACTTGTATATTAGGTTGCACTGATCAGATCCACGTTTCTGATGTGTGCATCCACCATAGGTTGTTCGAGATCATTGACATCCATAGTCTCTGTTAGCGTGTCGCATACTACCACGACGAGTGTGTTGATCATATCTTCACACCTAACTAAGACGCGCCCAGCTAGGTGCTAGATAGGCGACCCATTTGAGTCAATCGTCATGTTTCCGTCATATAGCCACTGGGGGGAGGACAGGGTGCATGCTGATTGGACGCAGCCTCTTAAGGAGTGGCAGGATGCTGAGTACTTGAAAAATGTGTTGTAATAACTCAACACCTTGACGTAGTTGTGTGTATGATTGGTGGGTGAGTTTAGGGCTATGAAAGTACTAATTGAAAGGTTCTGGGTACGATAGAAAAGGTACAGGAGACACCAATGGCCGCAAACGTATAAGGCCATGCCGTGAGTTGTACCGTGTTATGCAACCTGTGGGAAACTGTTGCCATATAAATGGCAAATGTGACTTTATACTGGGTGGAAAACCATAACTGTCAAAGTACTCTCCCACGCGGTTCTTCTCGATAAAGTTGACAACCCAATGCATCCCAGGCTTGGTGTATGGATCCGTGTAAGTGATGAGAGTGGCAGGGCGTGGTATTCAGCGTGGAAAACACCCGAACGTACAGAACGGAATCACGGGCTTGGTTTCTTATGGTATGTGTGTCCATCTTCAATCATCCAATCTCGAAGTCCCCAAACGATGGAGCCCGAACAGAAATTCTAAACAGAACTATGTGCCATGCACATGGTGCGGTCCACTTTAAATGTTTTCAAAGACGAACAACCTCTGTCGTACGACCGAGGTTAATGTGTATTTGATTTGGCTAGAAACTTTTTTCTTTTCTGCCCCTTGACGCAGACGGTTTTTGCACGCATTGTGGCACGGGAGATGAGGGATTCAAGCAGGCTGTAATCCACATCACTCATATCACAGGAAATGCCGTGCATTTTTTTATCGACGGTGTATTTTTATTGCTTTTTAGCCGCGGTGGAAAATTTCTCGATGGCGTAAGGTGGTTTTAACACCCAATGTTGAAGTTATATACCATATACAGATCAAACACTCAATTCCTTGACGATAAACTCTTTGTTGTCGTCGATGTAGCTCTGGAAATCTATAATGATGTCCATGATTTAAATCAGTGGTTCTTAACCTTTTATTACTCACGGCCCCCTAAATATCCTAAAATATTTTTCATGGGCATATAGTTTTTACTAACATGTATTCTAAAATGTATTCTAAAATAATGGCTTTATTTACTGATTAGTGATTATAATAGCAAACAAATAAAAAATAGAGATTAACTTAAATAAATGTATATAATGGGACCTCTGCTGTTGAACACTTTCCACTAATTTGTAAGACGGTAGGCTAGTTGCGTGGTGAAATTCGTGAGGGTATTTTTCGGGAAATATCCTATAGAACTGTCGCTCGGCAAGGTGAGGTAAAACTGGTCCTTCATGGTAGGGCGCTGACGTAACTGACAGTAATCCAAGAATTAAACTTGGCGGGGTAACCTTTCCACTGCACGTACACTTTCTTTCTGGCACCTTTACCCTTGACACGTAGTATTTTATCAACTTTAAAAGTTTCGGGAAAGACGTACGCGTTACAATTAGGGTTAGAAAAAGTCCCCTAAACCCAGGGATGTGAAAAAAGTATTTTAAAAGTACTTTATTAATATCAATATTTTCCTTTCGATACTAGTAATTTTTTACTCTATACTTTTTTCCCCGATCCTTTTGCTTATATTAGTACTCACACTCAGGTATCGGATCGGTATAGAAAGAAACATTGTATTTCTATCCTCACTCATGCTGGGATTAAATGTTTACTAAAGTGAACTGTGAAGGAAGAATAAATTACACTATTTCTCAACTCTCACTCATTTTCTACAACTGTAGCATTCAATATCTTTTAGCTCATCATAATTTATAGCTGTTCTTTAATCTTTATTTATCAATACATCCTGATGCCCAGGCGCGTTGCGACCAGTCTCCTACCTCTTCCTTTATCAATGAACACGGTCATCACAAACTAAACAAAATAAGCTTTTGTGGAGATCAATAAACTCAATCAACTTAAGGGTGCTCCAAGCAAACTAAGGAGAAAAGTTTATATGAGTTGCCTAAGCAGATGAAACAGGGCAGGGCGTTCATTCTTCTATTGTTTGTCAATAGTTAATAATCTATCTTGATAGAATTTATAAACAACGAATATAGTTAAAAAGTCGCACCTCCAAGTAGTGAATCATGCTTTTAAGAAGTTGTATATAGTACGGGAGCTAGCTCATGTCATGTGTGCACTTATATGTGCCCTAAATTTGATTACTGGGTCCTATTACACCAATATAGGCTTGCTAAAAAAATTAGTCACATGGCCCAAATTATGGTCGTTTGACTGGCATATTGGAAAATGGTCACCATATTGCTTAATTTTTGGCCTATTGTATCTCCGTACCCAGCGATCCGATTTTAATGTTTTAGAGCGTATTTTACTCCTTTTTGAAAGATAAATAAAGCTTATTCTACACTTTTTTTGATGAAACTAGTAGTTTTTGAACAAAAACATAAAAAACTAAAAATAAGCAAAAAATTGTGCTTATTTTCAGTTTGTGTAACCACGTCAATCATTGATCCGATTTTAATGTTTTAGCGCCCATTTTACTCCTTTTTATAAGGTTAGTAAACTTTGTTCTTACATATGTTTGATAAACCCTGTAGCTTTTGAATAAAATCATATAAAATAAAAAATACAATGATTTTTTTGTAGTAAATTATGATTCCCAAGTGCTAAAAATATGTTTCTCATAAATACAAATGAATATTAACTTGAGAATTATTTAAAAGCAGTATTTAGTATTGAGGGTATTTAATAATTTTCTCAAGTTATCATATGATTTGAATTATTTATGAGAGGTTTCGCACTGTTCCAAATCACTGTTTTTGCATTTACAAAAGTCACACTACACTATTTCCAATATTCGACAAGGACACACATATTCTCTAAAGGTCAATTATAAGATCTAGGAAAATCTTCAGGGTCCAATGGATCATCTGTTTCTTGTGGAATTAAAATGCCCTCCTCCATGTAACCATACTCTAATGTATTGAGCTTTGAAGATGCCTCTAAATTGTGAATCCATTTATAGCACTGAAAGTAGTAATGATATTTTGCAGGTCTATGCTCCTGTTTCAGCTCATAGTATCAAAAGAATTTCCTTATCTCTCCATAAAAGCATGATTCTTCTGGCACTTTGCTCACCAGAAGTGGTAGTGTTTTTTGAAAACTCATGATGCAAAGAGTATTCTTCTTCATTCAGAAAACCACAATAACCACGCAAAGCTTGTGCTATCTGGGCTTTTTCATGTTTAATAATATCATGAAGGGCCATTGCTTCCTTTTTCCTCATCATTTCAATGATTCCTCCTCGAGCTTGTACTGGTTTGTTGTAATTTTGCTCTAGTGCTTGATTCATAGCGACACAACCAAATCTCCACTGTGTGTTTTTCCCAACAAAGAGTTCACCCTGGAAAGGAAAATTCCGTGGAAGATGTAAGTAGTCCTCTAAGAAAACACTTGCCCACCAAGAATAATTAGTCTTATCAAATCCAAAAATAAGAGGAATTGCATGCATTAGGGCACTAATATCTAAATCCCAATTTACGTATCTATGAGCTCGTATCTCTCATGACAGGAAACAAAGTTTTCAGAAACTGGTACCAATACCGGAATGTCTCATCGTCACTACACTACACTACAAAAAATGTATATCTCTTTAATAATATTTGGCATTTGACATTTAACAGTTTCTGCATGGGTTATTATTCCTTTCATATCCTTAGCCTTTGTATACTATATTAAAATTGTAACTTCTTTGATTGTCTTTTGGCGCATCCTTATTTTCAATGTGTACCTTGAGCAATAAGTGTTCCAAAGCTTCGCAGAACATGTAAAACCCTCTCATAGCACGTGAATAATGCTTTCCATCAAGTACGCTCTCACCAATGTTTGGGCCAAAGGTCTCAGTTTAATTGAAAATGTTTTCCACTCCATCTCCTGCCAAATATTTCCAGAAATAAGTTGAAAACTCTTCTGGCCTTAGGGGTTTATATTTTAATAGTTATCTGTACACACCTTCATCAGCCACAAGGATCCTGTCTTCTATCTACCACCCAGACAGTCTTGATAGTTTTTCCTAGATAATATATTGCACTGAATCAGTTGCAGTGTATGGAAATATTGGCGTGAAGGCTGTTATGGTCTGTGATTATCTACATTTGACAGCATACTATTTTATGCACTTCAGATTTGGATATCACATTATCAGGTTCATTCTATAAACTTGTAAGGTGCACGAAGTCCATACCTTTATCTGTTCTATTACTCATGATGCTGAAAGAGCGGATCGGGTTTCTGTGTGACTACAAAATCATTGTCAATTTCTCCTCTTAGTGCTGGCTTTTTAAAGTATTTATGTTAATGGCATGGAAGGAGACTCTGTAAGGAACTCATACCTTTTTTCTCTTAACTTTCCTCAACACTTTATCAAGGCAATCTCCAATTCCAGAAAGAGTTTGCTCTTAGTAATCAAAATTTTCCATTGCTGCTCTTTTTGTTATGTTTAGCTTTATTTTGTTGGGAAAAGGTACACCTTTTCCCCCTGAGTAACTCAGAATTCATGAGGCAAGCATCACATTATGACTTTCCTGCGCATCAAAGCTCATATCCATGCCAAGACGATTCACTGTCCGGATTAATAACTTGGACCGAGTCATTTCATGAATTGTTGGCAGCAATCCAACATGGAAAGGTGTATTCTTAGAACCATTATGTATCAGATAAAATAGCATTTAATAAATGGAATAGCATTTTAGCTGTACTTGCTCAGAAGTATGGTACGAGGGAAATATATTTGAGGACCAGGACTTTGGCACTTTTTTATCCCTGTAAAAGATTGATATACATTTTTTGCATTACTGTCTGTATTTTTAAAACCAAAATCATAATATTGAATGTCATTAGATTAAGATTTCAGCACATTTCTTGCAGCATTAAGGATTTCCTATGAATGATTAGTTGCCGTTATTCAATTGGAAAATACTATATTTGATACACGAGGATCTTTTGTATAAATATAACTAGTACCATCGTCAAGTTTTTCTATAAGTAATCTTTTCATATTGCGGTTTGATATATGGTTTTCATTTGTCAAATATTTTTCATTGAATTAATTGCGTAGGTATGAAATATAATATTCTTTAAATTCAAACTGAAGTGTTGTAAAAAAAAAACCTCAATGATTTTCTTACGTCCTTTGAATAAGCATTTTAATCAACTGAATTTTTCTCGCTATCCCTTTTATCATTCAAGACATATTTCTTTATTCAATATTTGTGACAGCACATGTATTCAACAAACACGCTGTTTACATTATCCAGTTACATGTTCTCTGAAAAATGCCATCAAGATAAAAACGAGGGACGTTTAGTAGTTGTTCTGCAAGGAATTCCTCACAAATATGGTACAGTTTGGAGTCTGCTTTAAGTTTTGCTTGGTTACACACTACACATGTTTTCAATTGAGGCTTCACTAGATCGCGTTCTACTTTTTTGACCCTGATGCCCACCTTGAATATTGTTAACTATCCCTGTTACTATTGCGTTAAGAAACAAAGTCATAAGTGTGGGTATGATGAGACTCCTTATTTGTATTTAATTCCTCTCCCACATTTGTTGCAGGTGTCCCATTCAACCAGAGATTATCACTCAGTTTAAATACAACAGCAAGAAGGGAGTAGCAGATGCCACGCTTCGTTCCATGTTCAGGTTTCAAGATAGCAGTGAAGTGCACTTCCAGTGCGACATTGCAATATGCAAGGGTGAGTATCATGCTTCACACTTCCAGTGAGACATCGCTATATGCAAGGGTGAGTATCATGCTTCACACTTCCAGTGAGACATCGCTATATGCAAGGGTGAGTATCATGCTTCACACTTCCAGTGAGACATCGCTATATGCAAGGGTGAGTATCATGCTTCACACTTCCAGTGAGACATCGCTATATGCAAGGGTGAGTATCATGCTTCACACTTCCAGTGAGACATCGCTTATATGCAAGGTGAGTATCATGCTTCACACTTCATGAGAACGCTATATCAGGTGAGTATCATGCTCACACTTCATAGACATCGTATTGCAGAGGTGAATATCATGCTTCCACTTCAGTGAGACATCGCTATATGCAAGGTGATATCATGCGTTTACACTCAGTGAACATCGCTTATGCAAGGTGGTTCATGCTTCACATCGTGAGACATCGCTATATGCAAGGGTGATTCATGTTCACACTTCATGAGACATCGATATCAAGGTGCGTATCATGCTCACCTTCCATGAGACACCTATATGCAAGGTGAGTATCATGTTCACACTTCCCGTGAGCGGTTGTAGCCATGATTAATACTGAACTTGAACTTATTAGAATGTACAATGGCGATTGGTAGCGATTGTGTACACACTCTCTATACATATCTCGTCAAGTGAACTGTTGAGGTATGTTCCAGGCATGTGTATTGAGGTGGTTTGCAACAGACGTCGAACCTGCTTCTGCACAGTCACGATCTGACCAGGTAGTATATCAAGTCCAGTAGTGTGATGAGAGTATCATGCCAGTACAGTCTTTGTCCTCGAGCCAGGAGATGAAGTGAATATACTTTCATATTATCACTAGTCTTAATCACTGGCCGATGTCGGCTGACAGACCTCATATTGAACACAAGGATCCAAATCTTGTCTTGGCCCATTTCACCCTTTGTATTGTGTGGTTTGTTTTCATTAAAGAATTAGGGGAATAAAGTTGTCTTTACAGTTGTCCTTTGATGTGCTACTCACGTTACGCCACAGCGTGAAACAATATAATATGTTACATGACAGAGCAGGAGGGTTCTAAGGATTCAGACAGAGTCGGGGTGAGCTCCTGATATTGTTGGTTCCTTCTATAACCACGTTACCATAATTCATGTTTGATAATACAAACTGTAACAATACTTTTAGTCATTGTTTTAATATTTTACCTGGATTAGTTTATATTCTAGATTCCTGCATGCTCTGCTAGATATCTTGGGGCTGTCTCTACAATACTGTTAGTTCGTCATAGATGACGCTAGCTCATTATTTATACTAATTCAAGTTGGAAAGAAAAGTGTCAACTAAGAAGTAAACAGCAAAATATAGGCTATTATTATATTATTACTATTATTATTATTTATAGGCCCATCGACACAATGAGGTCATTAGGGCCGTGACATTTTAAAAATACAGTAAAATCCCCATGGGGGGAAAAAAATGGATAATACACCCAAATTTTAGTGATACACCTGCTAATAAAAAATCACAGGTGTATGCACTAGATTAAAAATACAAAACACTCATTTTAAAATATAATAAGTTTGTAAAAAGACAAAACAAACATATTAAAATATAAAATGATAAAAACAAATAAGACAGACATGTTAAAGTATACTAAAAGATGTGTTAAAAAGACAAAACAACATATTAAAGTACACTAAAAATGTTAAAAATACTCTCAATATGAGAAAAAATCCAAATGAGCCACTTTATAAAAGTGACTCAGATGGCATTAAAAAGATCCGCCTGGCGTATAAAACGGGAGTAAACAAATAACTCCATCCGCGCTTTCGCGTAGTAAAAAACGTAGGTCACCTTTAAAATCTAGTGCCAGACAGATAGGGGCTAGTTTGCGACACTCCACCAAAATGTGGTGTACACTAAGGGGAGCATCGCAAAAATCACACACTGGAGGTGGATCCCCTCTCAATAAAAATCCATGGGTCAATGAAGTATGCCCGACGCGGAGTCTCGTCACGATGACCTCCTCTCTTCTAGACTGTCGGCTATTATTATAAACATGAATATGTTGTACCAGCATTTTTAATGTTGAAAACTACTCTCTTTAGTGATAGGTCAGGGTCCTTCTAAATTCAGTACACCACTTCCATCAAAGCATGGGTGTAGGAGATTTTAATGGCGGGGGGGGATTCAAAATCGTACGTTTATGACATGATGTTAAGATTTACTTTCAAACCCTAAGAAATAAAAACATTGATACTTTGTACAGTAGTAGCGGAACTTTATTTGTGTGAGAGGGGAAAGAGAGAATGCGGGCAAGTAACAAAAAAAGTTTTTCTAAGGTCTTTCTGCCCTCCTTCAACCCAGTTAATGTTAGAAAATTGGATGCTCCTAGGAGATATTTATAGTGATCCTCATTTTGGAGGATTTTTGAAAACTATACTATTTTAAAGGCTATCTAGAATAGTGATACCCCTTAAATTTTTTGCAATTTGGATAATTTTAGAGGCTATTTGATGTAGTCTCCTTCGGAAAATTTTTTAAACATAAATGTGCTTAGAAGTTATTTAAAAAGTTCCTCATATGATTTTTTTTATAAAATTAAATCACACTAGAAGCTATCTGAAGTGGTCCTTGATTGGATTAAAAAATAATAATTTATATGCAATATAAGCTATTTGGAGTGGCCCTAAAGTGTTTTTTTTAATTGGATACTTATAGAAGCCATATTCACGTGGAATTTTTTGAAAATTAAATACTTCTTGAAGCTATTTGAAGTTTGTTTCAAGACTATCTTTAAACTTCATAAGATTTTGTGCGGGTTTTGGACCGCTAAATTCCCCCTCCCTACACCTACGTATCTGAGACCCATGTCATTCCACAAACATTTCCTGTGAGTTACTTTTCATCACATCTCCTGCTTGATCCTATTAAATTTGTTACACAACAAAACATTTTGTTTGTTACTACTGATACAATTAGTTCATGCTTATCACTCTTTGTTCCATCTAGGTTTGGTAGTAGATCATTGGAGTTTTATAAACCTACAAAAATAAATATTATGTTTTAAAAGATCTTTAATCCTTCAGTGGATGCTCTAGACATTTATTTAACTATCCAAGTTACTTCTAGAGTGTGTTATTGTGTAAATGTACCGTCCAGTTTAAACTTTCTGAAGCACATTCATGACCTTTGCAACCAGTCACTCAGTTATAGGGTAGGAAATACCAATAAATGAGAATTTCTTGTCATTCCTAGTTTATAGTTTAGGTGCAATGGATAACCATCAACTTTTTTATTCACTAGAAACTAATTTACACAAAATCATTTGTATTTTAAATTAAAAAAATCCATGGCAAAATAAGAGTTTCTTAGGGAAAAGAAGAGAAATATTATGAAAACTTGTTTGAATATGACACCAATAAAGACTAGAGTGCAGAAGAGAGAAAGTTGAATTTCAGATGATCATTAGTGCTAGTGATGATAATAATAAATTTAGTTATTTTATTTTATATAAATAAATTTTGTTGTTCGTCTATTTAATGTTCAAACTGTATTCCCTTATAGAAAGAGTTTATACTATTTTTAAAAAAAGGCAGTAAAATTAGTAAAAAACAAAAAGCTTCAATTTGGATGTAAAAAATTGTTATTCAAATGTAAACACAATTATTTAATGCAAAATCAACTATCGCTCCATACCTAGAGATATATATTTTTTTACCATTTCCTAGGTTTAAGAGTTGCTATACAAAACTTCTTAATTAATTGTAATTTAACAATCCCATTTCTTTATTCAGAGATAATGTAGAAATAATATTACAATATAATATCATAAAATGATTAAATGTGATTTATTTGATAGAATTTGTTCTTTTGGTGTAAGACATAGCCTACCCCAATGCAAGCAGCCATAGGAAAAACATTTTTGCCAACAACTATGGGCGACTTAGCCAAGAGCCCTTGGTCTGTCTTTGCACCTCTCTAATATGTGTTGGCGCAATAGTAAATTATTGATATTGTTTGAAAAGCTATCATGTCCATGATGATGTTCCAGCTGTCCAGGAGCTGTGTACAGACGATGTTCATCCACCATGGCTGCTGTATCTCTGCATAGCATTTGGTATAATGTTCCTCATCATGCTGATCATCAACATCTTCCTGTGCTCTGCCATGACTTGTGCATGTTCCCGCACCGAGGTTATCGAGAAGGAGCCCAGTATCATTGAGGACTATGATCCTTACAGGAGTTGGCATGGATCACAATATGGATCAAGGTATCACTCACATATATGTCTGAACAAATGGTAGTAGGGACAATCACTGCAGTGATATGCTTAAACTCATTTATTGTCTTGACTGTTGCTTTAAAAGATTTATTTTATAAATTTCACAAATCTTGCATATAGCTTGCATATATATGTATATATATATACATATATATATATATATATATATGATATATATATGTATATATATATATATATATATATATATATATATATATATATATATATATATATATATATATATAAAAAACCAGGAAACAAAACTGTAAAATTCAAACCAAAATAGAAAATAACCAAATAATTTCAGTCAACATAACCAACAAATCTTTCTTGAGCAATCTAACAATTTCGCTAATATAAAACATTATTCTTAACATACAACCCGAATGGGTTGTAAGATGCGGTGCTTAAAAAACTTTTTTTTTAAACCGTTTTACTTTCTGCATTTTTCTGAAGTTCTACTATACATCTGGTGACATAAATGAATCTTCCCTGCATATCCTTGGTTCGTATCCTGACTGGTTTAATACATAACCTGAGAGTCCCCAATTCTTGCACACTATTTACAAATGGCACTATATTGATTTATTCAGGTGCCAGATAGTTACGATCCTAACAATGTTTACTATGAGGTTATAACTAAAGCTGCACGATTTAAGGATTTTGACATCGCGATACATCATCTGTGGTTTATGGTAGTCCCAATATATTGAGACTTACTAACAGCCATGATCTCTGATCATTAAAGAAACTGATGTCTAAAACTACTACTGGGAATAAAAAATTGAGTGAAGAAAGCTTTGTTAAGCTTATATTCCCAAAATGGCAGTAACAAAAAAAAAATTCAAACATGAACTAAAATTGAATACGTTTGAAAAAAATGAAGTGTGATTCTCTCACACCCATTATTTATTGAGCCCTAATCTAGTTTTGATTTGGATTTATTTATAATAATTATGATTTATTGTTACTCGATTATCTTTGTTAATAGCAGGAAATAGATTTTATAGAATGTTTAATCATTCTTATCCATCAATAGAAAATAGTTTAATTAATTAAAACAATATTAAGTAAAATAATAATATAAATTGTAGACCCATGCAAATGTGTCAAATGCATAAACTGAATTTTAAGACCAACATTACATTAGATTCAAAAGATATGCTGACGCATATAAAAAGTACTTCTATAATTACCATTCGGAAAAAGGTACAGGAATATTAGCTTCAATATATCGTATGCTCCTTGCAAAGGAAATTTCTGGTGAACCACTGGTCGTTTAAAATATTAACATAAATTGTCCGCAGCTGGACACACCTTCCTCTTGCGAACCTTGCCATATTACAAACAAAACCATGTACATGGTATTCTTGCCATCTAAGGCTTCATGTCAACATAGTTCTATTCACACATGTGTCACCATTCCGCTTCTGAAAAAGAAACCGAGTAATTGCTGATACAGCCGGGATGTCATGAAATAGTCTTACCTCTATTCAACCTTCTGCCTAGAAATACAAGATATAACAAGGGTGGAGCGATATCGATAGTGAAGCGACATCTTGATAACTTTTACAACTCAATAATGTGTTTGATAACCTTCATTTGTTTGAACTTCTTAACAATATTTTGGAATAATTCATATTGGAAATGAAAGTATTTATTTACATTTGTCATGTGTATAAAAACTTGCCATCATTCATCAACTAAACCATGTTTGTAATCTGAATATGCATTCAATTACTGGTAAATAGTATAATGCCCCGCCTAGTGAAATTATGTATTGTGAATATGACATTACATCGCTGAGTTGCATTAATATCAGTATTTTTTGCATTTTTAGCAAAGTTTATTTATATGTAAAATTTAGGACACAAAATATCAATTTCAACGTTCCAATGCTTAGTTGACCATATTATTTTATATTAGGGAATTTAAGTTCTAGCTTGCAGTAAGTTAATCTAGACCAAGAAACTTGATATGGTTCATAGAACACTAGATCCCAACTGTTCTAGATAAGGATCAAATATATATACATCATAATAGACAATGTATTTTAATAGACGATATATCATAAAAGGGTACCACAGTACATGATGTATCATACACCACAATAATGATAATAGCAATAATAATATATTATATCATCCAAAGAACTTTTTGAAAATATAAAACCCTACTTAGTTTGATTATATCAAGACAAATACCAACATAAAGATATGGACCCATATAAAGTGTAATTAAATTATTATAGCACATGCATACATATAAATAGGCCTACATACATATATAAACATATTTAGCCTACATAGGGCTGAATATGTACACAAAAGGTAACTGTTTGTATCGACTTACCACAGCCAGAAAGAGACCAAACATCCTACTTTCTTTGTGTGGGTCATCTGACTATCAAAATTAAAATTAGATTAAAAATTAGTAGATGTATTTTCGGAGGACCAGTTTTAGTTGTACTTAAACAGAGACTGGGTTCAAACTAGAGGGTATAACAGTAGCCTGTTTTGAAGTCACCTTTGGATGATACATAACATAACATAACTATCTGGTAGAGATGGTCTTGAATTGTGTGCGGCCTTCTTAATTCTTTATCGAGAGGAGCTCCCCTAAGCACTCGCATTTCCATTAAATACATAATATTATATAAAAACAAACTGATTGAACAATATTAAATATTACACATGAATATTACCACACTAGGTCACCTCACACACAGTCTATAATAAGTTCATTTTCCAGCGAGAAAGGCTGAGAAAGCCTCGCCGAGATGTGAACTTAAGAGCATATTTTCCAAGACACTGTTTGCATAGAACCAAACATACAGTGCAACAGGTTGGGTTGAGGAAGTTACTGGTATGTGGACGAGGCTATACCTCAGTTTTAGCTTATGTGGTGCTGACTGACAGTTCACAGCTGACTTCTGACAGTCAACATTTAGGTATATACCTAAATTTTGACTGTCAGAAGTGACAACTGCTAAAGACATGTTTTTTTCAGATCATATGGTTCGGCATAGGGATACATAATTTGGTCTGGTAGCTTTTCAAAGCCGTCAGAAGTCAGCTGTGAGCTGTCAGTCAGCACCACATAAGCTAAAACTGAGGTATAGGTGGTAGCAAATTCTCAGAAAACTGTAGTAAAGTAAGGGGAAATAGTGGAGTAAATAACCAAGTCAACGGTAAATATTAGCAAGTAACGTTTCTATGTGAGACCAGAGAATAAAGGAATATTCACAACACTCTTTAATATGATATGTGTAACAATGTCCATGACTAGATGAGTGAAGTCTTTAATTTAATAAACAAGTTTTTTTGTTTTTTTCAAAATAAAGCATGATCAATGCAGTAAGCTTGTTTCTACTCTTTGTATTTGTGAGAAATGTTTTTATTAATTTTAGAGTTAAGAAACACCTCATGGTTAGTCACTCGTCTATCATTATGCACTGTCCAGCTACCTTTAAAATAACAGCCTTACCTTGGTGGACTATACTATGGCACTATATTACTCTATAAGCTGCACCATAGTAAACCAGACCAGGTAAGCTTGCAATCCTTTAGGTAAAACAAAGATTAGTCTGACCTAACATTGGCAATAATGGCATTCTTGTGGAAATGTGAATTTTCACGATTTCAATTTTTCTTGTTTATACGAAATAGTCTGACTAACCATGCTTTGTCCATGTATTTAGCTCTTTACAAAACCGTAAGCAATGAAAACAATACAAAGAGTTGATTGAACTACAGCCACATAGTCAAGTATATAGCTGGTAAATGTCTAAGCATCCAGCATGTCTTTAATGGGTGAGAACAAGCCAACACGTAATTAATAGGAAAAATAAATTTAGAATGACTCATTAAATCATTTGGAACTATTTTAACTTTATTCTTAAAACATTTTCTATTAACAAAAATAAAATTGAAAAGCTTAACCTTTTGCTACATGAAATAATTATATACAAAACATTTTAAGTTACTAACAAAATTATTATTTGGTTTGTTATTTAAAACAACTATTGTAGCTCATTATTTCTATTTTTTTAAGACACTATTCTTACCTTATTAAATGATGAATGTAAAGTTATAACTGTGACCAGATGGGTGCCTCTAGGCAGGAAAGGGATTCCATTTTATATTTAATTGTGAACTCATACAGGATACCTGTACATTCCCTAATTCTTCATCATCATCATCATCATCATCACGCACAGTTTCCTGCCACTGGCAGGGTCTTGTCTCGAATATATCATACATCCATACCACATCAATCTCACCTTCTCTATCCTATCCTGCAGAGGTTCCTCTCTCCTCTCTCACCCTGTCCATCCTTGTCACTCCTAGCCTGTCTCCTGCTCTAATCCCTTTCCTTCATCCCCCAGGTTTCTGATGCATACTGCAATATTGGGACATCTCTACCCCAGACCAGACTTCTGACACTTTTGTAAAAGGCCTCTCCTTGCCTCCCTCTCCTTGCCTCCCTCTCCTTGCCTCCCTCTCCTTTTCCTCTACCACACTTCTCATGTATTTTAAACTTTTCACTCTTTTTTACATTAAACTACGTTGTACTACCACCTCATTCTGTACATCCAACTGCTCCTGGACTCCTAGCTCCTTGTTTCCTCACACAATCAGGTCATCTGCAAACACCATTACTTTCATGTTTCCTTCCACCTCTCTCATCATTACATCCATTACTACCACTAACAACAATGGTGACAGTGTGCTTCCTTGTTTCAAGCCATTCCTTAACTCTAACCATTCCGTCCGCTCTCCTCCAACTTTCACAGTGCACACCTCTCTTGTACCTTTATCTCACTCTCCCCACTATTTCATCTTCCACCCCTTTATTTTTCAACTCTTCCCACACCTTAATTCACCTTATTGCACCATATTTATGCACACACTGTCATAAGCCTTTTCCATGTCCAGAAAAGCTATCAGCAGATCTTTCCAGACTCGTATTGGTGTTCCTGCAACTGCCTCACGGCAAATATTGGGTCTGCTGTGGACCTACCTGGTCTAAAGCCATACTGCTCCTCCAACCTTCTTACTTTCCTCTCTAGCATTTTCTCATAAATCTCTGCACAATGGCACATTAGTGTCTCTCCCCTATAATTCCCACTCTTCTTCCTATCCCCCTTTTTAAACATTGGTACAATCAGCCCCTTCTTCAAGTCTTTCAGAATCCTCCCCTCCTTACACACTATCTTCATTACTCGGTACAGTCACTGTAGTCCCACTACTCCCGCTGCTTCAGTATCTCCACACTATCTTCATTACTCGGTACAGCCACTGAAGTCCCACTACTACCGCAGTATCTCCATATTATCTTCATTACTCGGTAAAGCCACTGCAGTCCCACTACTCCCGTTGCTCTCAGTATCTCCACACTATCTTCATTACTCGGTACAGCCACTGCAGTCCCACTACTCCCGCTGCTCTCAGTATCTCCACACTATCTTCATTACTCGGTACAGCCACTGCAGTCCCACTACTCCCACTGCCCTCAGTATCTCCACACTATCTTCATTTCTCGGTACTGTCACTGAAGTCCCACTACTCCCGCTGCTCTCAGTATCTCCACACTATCTTCATTACTCGGTACAGCCACTGCAGTCCCACTACTCCCGCTGCCCTCAGTATCTCCACACTATCTTCATTACTCGGTACAGCCACTGCAGTCCCACTATCCCACTGCCCTCAGTATCTCCATATTATCTTCATTACTCGGTACAGCCACTGCAGTCCCACTACTCCCGCTGCTCTTATTATCTCCACACTATCTTCATTACTTGGTACAGTCACTGCAGTCCCACTACTCCCGCTGCTCTCAGTATCTCCATATTATCTTCATTACTCGGTACAGCCACTGCAGTCCCACTACTCCCGCTGCCCTCAGTATCTCCACACTATCTTCATTACTCGGTACAGCCACTGCAGTCCCACTACTCCCGCTGCCCTCAGCATCTCCACACTATCTTCATTACTCGGTACAGCCACTGTAGTCCCACTACTCCCGCTGCCCTCAGTATCTCCATATTATCTTCATTACTCGGTACAGTCACTGTAGTCCCACTACTCCCGTTGCCCTCAGTATCTCCATATTATCTTCATTACTCGGTACAGCCACTGCAGTCCCACTACTCCCGCTGCTCTCAGTATCTCCATATTATCTTCATTACTCGGTACAGCCACTGCAGTCCCACTACTACCGCTGCTCTCATTATCTCCACACTATCTTCATTACTCGGTACAGCCACTGAAGTCCCACTACTACCGCTGCTCTCAGTATCTCCACACTATCTTCATTACTCGGTACAGCCACTGCAGTCCCACTACTCCCGCTGCCCTAAGTATCTCCACACTATCTTCATTACTCGGTACAGCCACTGCAGTCCCACTACTACCGCAGTATCTCCACACTATCTTCATTACTTGGTACAGCCACTGCAGTCCCACTACTCCCGTTGCCCTAAGTATCTCCATATTATCTTCATTGCTCGGTACAGCCACTGCAGTCCCACTACTCCCGTTGCCCTCAGTATCTCCACAGTATCTTCATTACTTGGTACAGCCACTGTAGTCCCACTACTCCCGTTGCTCTCAGTATCTCCATATTATCTTCATTACTTGGTACAGCCACTGCAGTCCCACTACTACCGCTGCTCTCATTATCTCCACACTATCTTCATTACTCGGTACAGCCACTGAAGTCCCACTACTCCCGCTGCTCTCATTATCTCCACACTATCTTCATTACTCGGTACAGCCACTGCAGTCCCACTACTCCCGCTTCCCTCAGTATCTCCACACTATCTTCATTACTCGGTACAGCCACTGTAGTCCCACTACTACCGCTGCTCTCAGTATCTCCACACTATCTTCATTACTCGGTACAGCCACTGAAGTCCCACTACTACCGCTGCTCTCAGTATCTCGACACTATCTTCATTTCTCGGTACTGTCACTGCAGTCCCACTACTCCCGCTGTCCTCAGTATCTCCATATTATCTTCATTACTTGGTACAGCCATTGCAGTCCCACTACTCCCGCTGCCCTCAGTATCTCCACACTATCTTCATTACTCGGTACAGCCACTGCAGTCCCACTACTCCCGCTGCTCTCAGTATCTCCACACTATCTTCATTACTCGGTACAGCCACTGCAGTCCCACTACTCCCGTTGCTCTCAGTATCTCCATATTATCTTCATACTCGGTACAGCCACTGCTAGTCCCACTACTCCCGCTGCTCTCAGTATCTCCACACTATCTTCATTACTCGGTACAGCCACTGCAGTCCCACTACTCCGCTGCTCTCAGTATCTCCACACTATCTTCATTACTCGGTACAGCCACTGTAGTCCACTACTACCGCTGCTTCAGTATCCCCACACTATCTTCATTACTCGTACAGCCACTGAAGTCCCATACTACCGCTGCTCTCAGTATCTCCACACTATCTTCATTTTCGGTACTGTCCACTTGCAGTCCCACTACTCCCGCTGCCCTCAGTATCTCCATATTATCTTCATTACTTGGTACAGCCATTGCAGTCCCACTACTCCCGCTGCCCTCAGTATCTCCACACTATCTTCATTACTCGGTACAGCCACTGCAGTCCCACTACTCGCTGCCCTCAGTATCTCCATATTATCTTCATTAACGGTACAGCCACTGCATTCCCACTACTACCGCAGTATCTCCACACTATCTTCATTACTTGGTACAGCCACTGCAGTCCCACTACTACCGCTGCTCTCATTATCTCCACACTATCTTCATTACTCGGTACAGCCACTGCAGTCCCACTACTCCCGTTGCCCTCAGTATCTCCATATTATCTTCATTACTTGGTACAGCCACTGAAGTCCACTACTACCGCTGCTCTCAGTATCTCCACACTATCTTCATTTCTCGGTAAATCCACTGTAGTCCCACTACTCCCGCTGCCCTCAGTATCTCCACACTATCTTCATTACTCGGTACAGCCACTGCAGTCCCACTACTCCCGCTGCTCTCATTATCTCCACACTATCTTCATTACTCGGTACAGCCACTGCAGTCCCACTACTCCCGTTGCTCTCATTATCTCCATATTATCTTCATTGCTTGGTACAGCCACTGCAGTCCCACTACTCCCGCTGCTCTCAGTATCTCCACACTATCTTCATTACTCGGTAAAGCCACTGCAGTCCCACTACTCCCGCTGCTCTCAGTATCTCCACACTATCTTCATTACTCGGTAAAGCCACTGCAGTCCCACTACTTCCGTTGCCCTCAGTATCTCCACACTATCTTCATTACTCGGTACAGCCACTGAAGTCCCACTACTACCGCTGCTCTCAGTATCTCCACACTATCTTCATTTCTCGGTAAATCCACTGTAGTCCCACTACTCCCGCTGCCCTCAGTATCTCCACACTATCTTCATTACTCGGTACAGCCACTGCAGTCCCACTACTACCGCTGCTCTCAGTATCTCCGCACTATCTTCATTACTCGGTAAAGCCACTGCAGTCTCACTACTCCCGCTGCCCTCAGCATCTCCACACTATCTTCATTACTCGGTACAGCCACTGCAGTCTCACTACTCCCACTACCCTCAGTATCTCCACAGTATCTTCATTACTCGGTACAGCCACTGCAGTCTCACTACTATTGCTGCTCTCATTATCTCCACACTATCTTCATTACTCGGTACAGCCACTGCAGTCCCCCTACTCCCACTGCTCTCAGTATCTCCACACTATCTTCATTACTCGGTAAAGCCACTGCAGTCCCACTACTCCCGCTGCTCTCAGTATCTCCACACTATCTTCATTACTCGGTACAGCCACTGCAGTCCCACTACTCCCGCTGCTCTCAGTATCTCCACACTATCTTCATTACTCGGTAAAGCCACTGCAGTCCCACTACTACCGCTGCTCTCAGTATCTCCGCACTATCTTCATTACTCGGTAAAGCCACTGCAGTCCCCCTACTCCCACTGCCCTCAGCATCTCCACACTATCTTCATTACTCGGTACAGCCACTGCAGTCTCACTACTCCCACTACCCTCAGTATCTCAACACCGACCTCATCCCCTCCTGGTGCTTTCTCACTCTTCATTTTCGACAGTGCCTCTTCAACATTTTTCCAGGTTATATCCATTGCCCTTTCCAGACTACTGCTTTCTTCGCTTTCCCCTTCATTCTCTTCCTCCTCGCTGATGCCCTTTGCATTCGGCAGCTCCTCAAAATGCTCTTTCCACATCTCCTTAAGTTTTCCTTTTCTATCCACCTCATTTCCATTATTGTCAACCATTACCACTCTCGGGTTGTCTTCAAATTGATTTCCTTTTAGGTTCTTTTAAAGTAATTTTTTATTAATCAAATTATTAGGAAAGTAGCTACATCCCAACCAAGGTTCCCGATTACATTCTCAGAGGTCCCGGGCTTAAGATTACTTGTTCTTTTTATAATATAGTAATATTTGTATTCCTCAATTAGAAGTTATAATTAGAAGTTAACAAAAAACGCTCAATTTTATTACAATTATCATGATTATATCTGACTTTGCCTTAATTTAAAATATATACAAAGATTGTAATGTATCTTATCTACGCCCATAAAATCACCCAATATTTAATAATAGTACTAATTCCAGAACCATTAGAACAATGTGTTACACAATGAGTGGTTTGTTTTTCAGGTATTCGCTGAACGGTAAGCCAGGCTACACTTCAGGAGGCTCGACTATGAACTCTACCAGGTCCATATCAACAAACAGCGACCACTATGCCATAGTTCACTCTCGTCCAGGTAGTCGCTACTCTGCGCCCGGCTCTCACAAGGCTACTACACCCTCTCATCATAGAGGACCTCCGTCCAACATTGGCTCTCACTATCTCCACTGGCAAGATGTGATAGCAACACTACAACTAATATGAAATGTTTATTTGTGTAAATAAATGAGACAATTTTACTGCCACCTAAAACTTTAACAAACATCACTACATAACATTTCAAAACTATAATTATTGAACAGGTATTCATTGTCTTACAATCCCAAGTATTCTGGTTTAAATGCTGGTATAGGACTTGGGGGGCGGCCAGACTGAGCGAGCAAGCGACTAAAATATAAAATAGAACACATTGGTTGTAATGAGAGGTGGCCGGACTGGAGCGCGCAAGTGAGCGAGCGACAGCGTGCATGCTTGAAAGATAGAACTGGTACTATTTTTCGAGCGCGCGCGCTCGACCCGGTACGGTCTAGTTTACAGGCGCTAGGAAATATTATTGTATGTTGGTTCATTAAATGCTAGGAAAACTTCTCATTTTGACATTTTTATTATTATCGATAGGTTTAGCACACTTGCTACTAACAGCCTAATTTAATTGGTAAGATTATAAACCATACTTGTATATATATATATATTATATATAATATATATACACACACACATACATATGAAATGAAAAAGTATATATATATATGTAAAACTGATATGTTAAAATGCTTCAATATTATCAAAGTAGGCCTTTATAAATAAAAATCACCATTAGCGTGGAGAGAGGATGAGAAAACCATAACAATAAATCACTTGTTACAACCCACCCTCAGTTCACTCAACCAAGATTCTGAGCCTCCTCGTCAACAACTCGAGAGCTATCTGCTTGCACGCTCGCCAGTCTGGCCACCCAGTTGCGCGCTCGCTCGCACACTTGTTAATCTGGCCGAACCCTTATGAGCAAATATATACTATACACGGTAGTATATATGAGTGGTTCAAAGTATTTTATAATTACTAGGTCCCCATAACCATGTGAAGGCATTAAAAAAAACAAAGTATTGATTTGATACGAGGAAAAAAATATGCATGCCTAGCATTAAATATAAATGTGACTAAATAATTTAATTAATTTAACAATAACGAGAAAATGTAATCATGTTAATCATGTAGGTTAAAATTTGACCACATATTCAGATAAATTTAAAACTCAAAACTTATATTAGTATGAATGTACTTTTGGTCAGCTCTTCTTATTTCTTGTAATAAGAATCAAGCTAGTTCAAAAATGGCCATATATATCAAGCTTTCAAGTCATCAACAATTTTGAAACTTTTTTTTAAAAAACAATCAATCTTTCCAACTTATAATATGTTTTGTTGGACCTTAAAATTTTGTGAATTTATTTTCTGAAGATGAATCAGACTCAGGTCACCTCTGGCTGTGACACACATTCAAGCTCTTTTCATGCATGGTATTTTCCATATTTCTGACATTATGTTCATTATTTACGGTCGAGTGTTCTCCTGTATCTGCTCCTGTATCTGAGACTTGTTAGTGTACACATTTCCTTCAAGAGCCACACAAAAAGAAGTGTGTCGCTGTCATTTCATGTGAGCTCGGTGGCCTGGCCAAATTACCAAAACATGAGCTTGGAATTAAATGATAAGGAAACAACTTGTCTTTCAAAATGGCAATTGTTTGTCTGGTTGTGTGTGGTATGGCATCATCTCATTGAGACCACATATCTTCCTTTCCGATTTCTTCAGTTTAGAGTAACCTATAACGCAACAGACCAATTATTTAGGATAGAAATATTCAGAATTGACGCACTTCTTGAGGTGAATACTGATTCATCATCTCTGTTACACACCTGTCAGCATAGTAATGACAGAAGGTGTATTAAAACAAAATGGTGACGTCTTACAAAAGGTCAATTTATTTTGTGTTAGCCTATATATGTACATAACAATTTTTATAACTAGCTTAAATTTTTTTACATTCCAAGAAATAATAATAACAATATTTGTAAATGTATGCATATTGCAGTGGAAATGAAATGTTTGCGTATCACATTAACCAGTATCAGCAATGGTATAAATCAAAATACTTTATTGTTTCAAATCATTAAATTTTCTTGACATGATAAGTAGGCCTAATATTGATATATTATTATGCTAAAAAAATTAATATGTAACCCATTTAAAATGTATGTCCTTGCATATTTATGTCCTCTATCAGTTATTTTGGGCTGGAACAATGTTTTAATAATATTGAAAAGCTCTTATAAAATACAAAACTGAAACATTCACTTTGTTATTGGTAGCTTGTTAAAAGGACTTCTTTAAACAATTTACACAATATTTTTCTATGAGTTATTGATAGTTACAATATTTAATATGACTGTAATTTCATAAGAATACTTGAAAAAAAAAATATATTAATTAAGCTAGAAAGTTCGAATTCAACTGCTATTTTAACACTTCCATTGATAAAAGCACAATGTGCAAGCAAATTAAATCTGTAAAAAACTTTATATATATTTTTGAGAAAGAATTGTTAAATTTGTGACAATTTTCAGAAAACCACACTAAATATTTTTTTAAATTATTTTTTGTGAGCTTGTACTATATATAGGTATTGCTTCAAACCTTACTGTTCTCTTTTTTTTTTCTTCTAAGGAATAAGATTTTTTTTTCTGCTGCTGCTTGGTGAAATAAACCATGGGAAAACTAAATATGGGCGGGCTTGTTACTGATGCTCTTTAAAAGAAGAGCCCACTAAGGTTGGAAGGAATAGCGGTCAGAGCAGCTAAGTTAGGAGACATGTTGTGATACAATAACATATTTTAACACAATTGCAAGTGAATCTCTATAACAAGTCCTGAAACATTTTATACATTGGTAGCTCAGAATAGTTCATTTGTTTATGACATCTTTATTAGGACTCTTTTATATATTGGTAATGCCATTTTTTTTTAAACTTGCCTGGGAAGTAGGGCTAGTCAGTATTTTGCAAACTTAGCAGATATCAGTTATCTCTCTTTGTTACAGAAGAAGAACATGATAATGTTATGGGATGGACATTAGTCTAGCTTATAATAACTAAATATGTCCACCTCTAAGTCACAAGGGGAACAACTTATTGCTGAATTAAATTTGCCGTTTTAAAGGTTATGGCGGATATTTAATCAAATTGAGGAAATGTATATGTAGCTGTGCCTCATTTCAAAATGTATTTCAATTTTAAAATGTTTACTTTCCCATTTTCTACAATAATTAAATCTATGCTGCCCATGTAATACAAGTACAGTTTTCAGAATCACATTGTTAGGAGAAAAATTTCATATTCGGGCCATTATGGTCCAACCAAGTTTAAGTTACAAAATATATGCACAGTCTAAATATATTTACATTTACATAGTTCCATATGGTTAAAGTAGAAATTCGATAAGGAAATAATAGAGTTTGAAGTATAAACATTTAAGAACTACATCAAAATTATGTTCATTTAAGTATATTGATACTGTACATGTAAGTTGAGCTTACAAAAAATGTTTTTATAATTATGACTCACAATAGGGATTTTTTTTTAATTACACATTTCTGCTGAAAAACTGCACTAATTTTTTATAGGCAGTCATTTTGGTGTCACCGCTTTGATGGTTTTACCTGGTGCGTTCTGCACCTCTCTAGTGACGCCAATGGAACTGATCACACTTTCTCCTTTTAAATGTTATAAAAACACACACTCTAAGATTTTAAATTGACTGTAGATATGGCCTTATATGCAATCAAAAGTTGACAAAAACTCAAATTTATTAAGGTAATTCTACCATAAGCATTTTATTGTATAATTATAGGCTATAAATAGTGTTCAATGATTTAAAATCATTATAGTTCACGAGTTATAAGGACTCAAACTTGAAAATGTATGCTCTCTGTGTACCATTGTTAAGGTAAAGTAATCAATGTCTTGGGCTGAAATCTAGTATAACCAGACATTCATTTGAGATGTAAACATTTAAATATTATTACTAATACTTCATATATATTTCATGATGTTCATCTCAAATGAATGTCTGATTATACTAAATTTCAGCCCAAGACATTGATTACTTTACCTTAACAATGGTAGACAAAAAGCATACACTAGTAAGTTTGAGTCCTTATAACTCGTGAACTATAATGATTCGAAATCATTGAATCACTACTTATAGCCTATAATAATTATACACTTGTTAAAATTGTGCAAGAAATTATTGATGGTCAAATGACCTTGAAGATTATCAAGGCCTAGAGTTTTTGAAAATGGGATGATATAAAAGTCTAGACAATTCATATAAACTGTCAAGAGTTGTAGATTTTATTATTTTTATATTATAGTTAGTTAATAAAAACTAAAATTTGTAAATATTGTACATTATATTCATGTTAGCTAGAGCAGCTTTTATTAATCCATGTTTTGTTGTTTCTTGATAGTATAACCTGTAAGTACTAATATGTCATTTCATATTAATGAAATATCAACTTGTCTATGTGTGCTAGTTTTCTATATGTATGAGTGTTATAACATCCACATAGTTTATATTTTTGAAGCACTAAACTTGGGGAGGGAAATATAGACTCTCCTTAAAGAAATGTGTTATTTATCAAAGATTTGTATTGTTTTATGCAACTTTGACAAATATTTGTTCTAAGAATTTTACTCTAATTTATCTTAAGACCCAATATGCAAGCCAAGAGTTTGTAAATTAATGTGCTACAATTAAAAATGAGACAAAAAACGGTTTCACTCAAATTTACTCTTTTTTTTTTTGTCATGGCCATTCAAACTATATATACATTTACGCATATGTACTAATTATGCTAATTTGTTAAGGGCGAGGAAGGTTAAATTTAGAGGAATTTTACCCTCACTTGCGTGGAGGTAGAATGGAAATCAAGTTAGAACTAGTAAGTACACCTGACTGGGAAACGAACCGCAATATCCCTCTCATTGGCAGTCCAGGCTTGTTTGTCTAAGACCAGGGGCTTCCAAACTGTACCCCAAGGAGTCACAACAAATTCACAGGTTGTTCCAGTGTACAACAGGTGCACACATCCAATTAGTAAGTGATTGTGATTATTTACTAAGGAAATAAAAATATTAACTTTTCTTTTAATTTAACTTATGTGTATTACTTTTCAAATGGCTACTAAGCTTTAAGGACACAATAAGCATTGCTTGGACCTGAGGGAACTATTAGTTATTTCTTTTAACTTAAGGGAGCCATGAAAAAATTAATAAGACACTAAGGGCACAGTGAGCCGAGAAAGTTTGTGAACCCATCCCTTGGTCCATTCAACTACCTACTTAAGTTGTAATTGATTGTATAAATACAGTTTTATAAGATTTTTATATTCATAAACTGGGCCTGCCCACTTTGAAAGAATTAAGAAAAACATTTCCTTCACAATTTACAGTTTCATTCTTAAATGTCAATTTTTCCTACCCAGAATTTATTTATCTAGAAATATACAATTTTGTTACTAATAAGAACATCAAAAAGATGTGAACTTTGAACAGTTACTTGAACTGACTGAACTGACGTTGCAGTGGTAAAGGCAAAGGGGAAATCAGGTAATCAGGTATAAAAGTACAATGTCCATAAAAAATATACATATTTAGAACAAGAATCAGTCTACTTTTCACTAATTTATTGGACTTGTTGACAAACTATTTGAGTTAAAAACATTTAATGTCTTAAATAATAGGCTGTGTAAAAATTAACTATAGGCTTACATTGGAATGTTATTTTAGTTAAGTTTGATAAGGCTACTTAATTAGACATGTAAGTTTTGCAAGATCATGTTGAAATTCCAGAATGTATACAAGTTTTTAAATGTATATAATAAAAATACTTTCGACTAACTTTATTAATTGTATTTTGTTCCCATAAGTGTAGAGCCTTTACTGCACTCAGTAGGGTAATTTTGTAAACATACAGATGTTAAGGAGGGACAAGAATAATTCTAAATAATCAAACCTTTATATTATGTGTCAATAAAATAATAAAAACTAAGATTAGGGCAGTCTTAAGATTCAGCGGGAGATGATTCTAAACAACACTTTAGTTAGCAGGTCTGCCACAGTACTTACAAGCAATAGTTGTTATTACTGTTTTGGGAATTTAAATGAGGGGATGTTAGGAGAAATGTCTACATCAAAGCAACTGGTGATAAACGAGGGAAATGAAACAGCCAACATCACCCGCATTCACTGGATCAATTCGTGGAAAGGAAAAAAATTACAAACAAAAACACCAACCAACAGTCAATAGCCTGTAATAACTTTATGTGGGTATAATACAGAATCTACGAGGGAGGTTGGTGTTCACACAATTGAAGGTGTTTATATGAAATAGCTTTCCAAAAAATGTGTGTACACTTTCTCTACAATTCTAGCTTCCTCATCTTAAACATCATTATCATCATCCGGTGTTTACACCTCTTGTCCTCCTCCAAACCTGTCAATCTTTCCAAACTTCTCCAACAACCAGATGTCTTTATTCCGCTCCTTTAGCTTCCATGTCCTTCTTCGAAACTTAACTCCTACTTCCATTGGGGTTGCTACAGGTTTGCAGTCGGCCATTTCAAATCGTTTGAGAATCTTGTCGATAAAGGGTCGCTGGCTGATCCACAACTTGCCGGTGGGGCGGTCCCTGGTGATGATCATTCCCAGGAAATGTCTAACCTCTCCTAGATCCTTCATCCTGAACGCAGATTCTAGTTTTAATTGGACGCTGTCCTTAAAGCTGCTATCATTGGTAAATAGGAGCAAGTCATCGACATAAATAGCAATGATGATGACTCCTTTGATTAAACGTTTGAAATAAATTCATGGGTCCACTTTAGGCTGCTCAAATTCCATCTGTGAGAGAATTTCATGTATGCGACGATTCCAGCATCTACCACTTTGTTTGAGGCTGTACATGGCCCTATTTAGTCGCCAAATGTTATTGGTTGGTTTATCTTCGATCTCATCTGGGGGTTGTACATAAATGTGGGTGATTTCTAGATTTTCCTTAACAGCCAATGCATATAAGTACTTTAGTGAAGAATATTTAATAAATGGGGAAAAAATATCTTCATAATCTATCCCTGGTTTTTGCTGCATCCCTTCACAATTTGAGGTGCCTTAAATTTTGGTTGCTCTGAAGACAAGTCTTTGATCTTGAATATCCACTTTGTTGTGAGACACGTTTTATCTTTGGGCAAGTAGGCCCATTCGTAGGTTGATTGGTAAAAAAATATGCTAATTCTTAACCTATAGCTTCCTTCCACTTTGAAGCACGTTGTCCTATTTAATGCTTCCCTTGGCGTTGACGGATCACCATTTTCTGCAACAAGGTAAGTCATGAAATCTGGATCAGTTTTAGGTCTCCGAACACGCACAGATCATCTTAACAATCTTTCAGGAGTCTCTTCTGTTTCTCTGCCATAGGGGAAACCAAAAAACTGTCTCTCTGTGCTATCATCCGCGCCTTCCTCTCGATTTTCATTTGTATTCTCTCTCTGATCTTCAATTGTATTTCTCTGGTCCTCATTTGTATCTGGGTTAACTGATGGAGAAATTGAACGCATGCGCACCTCTTCTATTGTATTTGTTCTGATCATTTTGTTTCCCAGGAAGATTACGTCATGACTGATGATTATTCAATTGGTGGTTGGGTCAATTTGACGATTTACTTTCGTATTTTCACAATATCCAATGAATATTAATTTTTTTTAATGAGGATCCTATTTTCTTCTTTTCTCAATTGGTATTGGTGCCATGTTCTCGCATACAAATACCTTGAGATGACTCAGGTTTGGTTTCTTTGAGTGCCAAGCTTCACATGGGGTACATTCTTGGAGAGCTTTTGTTGGATTTCTGTTATTTAGGTAGATAGCAGTCGGTGAGTATCTTACCATGTTTTGGTGTCGGATACCCTTTTATTTCAATAAGTTTGTTGACATTTGACATATTCTGTCCCATTATCTGAGTTGCACTTTTATTTTCTCGTTTAGTCGGTTTTCCACCAGGGCACAATACTCTTTGAACAGATCTGGGACTTGGTCCTTGGATTTCAAAATATAAACATGGATATATCTTGTGCAGTTATAGACAAGGATGAAGAAATACCTATTTCCTCCTGACAAACTGATCTCCATCGGCCCACATAAGTCTGTGTGAACTAGCTCTAAAGGTTCCTTGGCCTGGAATTTACTCCTCTTAAAATGTTGTCGACTATGCTTTCCCAAAATGCATATCTCACGGGAATCTGTATTCCTCTGGATTGTTTCAACTCCTGTGCCCATGTAATTTAACATTTGCATACTTTTTCTAATAGCCTTGAAGATTTCCACCTCACACTTATTTGGATTATTTATGTTCTTATTGTTTGTGAGGTGCATTGATGCACACAAATCCAAATGCCATAGTTCACTTTCTTTCGATGCTTTTGAACTTAAACACACTAGGAATGCATTTGTGTCCTTTTCAGCTTGTTTATAATTATTTCCGCTGTTTTTCTGTTTTCTTCAGCAATTTACTGCGAAATGACCGTTCTTGTTACAATTGTAACATCTCTGAATGTGAGGTTGTTGCCCTGTAGGTTTGTTTACATGTGAATAATTCTTATTATTCACCCTAGGGCTTGCTGTGTTCTGTTGACAGCTGTAAAGTGCTGTTTCGATAGATTTTTGTTGAATACTTTTGACGTCTTGTGGTAACTTTACCTTTGTTGCGTCTGCGTTGATTGGCAAACCCGAACTTTCAAGAGCCATGATCATAGGCTTATGTTCCTCTGGGAGTCCTGCCGATAATAATATCCCAATACATTCCTCAGAAATGTAGAACTTGATATCTCGGAGAAGTTGAGCTGTTGACACAATTTGATTGGCATAATCTTCAAGAGAATTACAGTTATCCAGTCGAGTTAAGGTCAATTTTCTTAATAATCCCACATTTCGAGTCAATCCTGTATCTTCAAATAATGTTTGAATTGTGTTCCAGGTTTATTTTGTTGTCATGCATTTCTCTATGTGGTGTATTAGGTCATTTTCTACAAGTAACAAAATTTTAGATAAGGCCTTTCTGTCCTCTTCAGGTTTTACAGAACCTTCCACTACGTCCCACACATCCTCCAATTTTAGAAGGGCTTTCATGTGAAATTTCCATGTAAAATAGTTTTCTCGGCCTCTGAGTTTTTCAACAAGGCTTAACGCTTTGGCTGCCATGTCATCCCGAATACAAAACTTTTAGAATATTTGTGTTCACGTACCGATTTCACAATTATCCACCTTAATTAGCGCGTTTGGGCCCATAATCAATGTTGGATATAGAGTGGATAAATGATGATCCATGTATTACACTTTCTTTGAAGAATAGGGTAGGTGGGGGCAAAAACCCGCAGTGTTTTTTATTTTATTGTGGGCGCTAGTGGGTCAATATTCCATTCAAAACAGATGTAACTGATAGATTAAGATGTCGGCCAGACCTATTTACAGTAACGGTGCTGTTGGATAAATATCAAATGAGCAATTTGAATTTTTCAAAACCTCTTTTTGCAAGTTTTTCCCAACATGATGGGCTAAACACCGCATGGCTGGGGCAAAAATCCGCAATGCGGGTTTTTACCCCATTTCACAACTTTTTGGAAAAAGGGAAGGGTTTCAATGAATAAATGTAATATAATAAAAAAGTATTTCTCAGAACAAACCAAATAGACGTAATAAGTCATCGTGAGATCAATGGAAATCACTGACTAAATGTTTATCACCAAAAAAAAAGTGAGTCTTTAATAATTTTTGGTAAGCATAGGCCTATTTTGAAAAGAAAAACATTGATTAATAAATTTTTAAAGAATAGGTATTTTGTGTTTAACTATCGCGTTGAAAAAAAAGAAGCAAACGAACATTGAACCTCAAATTATTAAAGAATATTTCGTGAGTAATTTTATTCAATAAATTGTTAAATTAGTCAAGTCTTCCGGGAAACTTATTGTGTTTTGGAATCTTGCAGAAGAATTTCGAATTGGCTTGGAGAGCTTCATTTGAATATCATCCTTCTCGATGTAGGCCTCTTCAGCTGTCTCATAAAACTGTTGGCTTTTAGGTCCTCGCTTGTAAAACATCCCATGGTATCCATCCCTGTAAAACGAGATGACTTTAATGATGAAGTGTCATTTTCTCTTTTTTCTTCCTCTTCAGAAAATAAACCATCCAGATTGGAGCTTTCACTATGGTTGGAAATGTTGGTGTCCGATTCTGAAGAGCTGGAAGGTGATTTCTTCCTTCTATTTCTTTTTGGTTTGGCTGCGGGGAAAAGTCGCTTGTTGAATTTTTTATTCTTTGTAGTTTATTTTTCTGCTGATAATTTTTCCAAACGCTCTTTGTTGGGGGCAGATGTCAGAAAAACTGACTTCAAACCTCTACCAGAGCATTTTCTTTTTATTTGAATTTTGGGAAGAGGAATGATGTCTTCCGGCGGTGTCTTGATTTGAGAGGGTCCTGGGATGGCTAGGCCGACGTTTTCTTCATGACTGGTACCTGGAGGGATGGAAGGGTTGCTGGAATTGGAGATCAGTTCTTCTTTGGGCCTTTCCGATAAAGAATCGTCTAGTGTGAGATTACTTGGGCCCTCCTCAGGAACCGCAGGGATCGAGGAGTTGGTGTTTGGAGGATATTCAGAAACTTCACCAGGCTCGCAACCCATGGCTGACTCATTTTCCTGCTCAAAGATTATGAATCTTCTTTCATCTTCTTCAAGAACGTCTTCTTGGTCTTAATAGGTCACTTCTGCAGGTAAACAATCGGCCACAGTAAACTTGTTTTTGTCCATGGGATAGATCCCCATTGCGCGAAAACCTTGGACTGCATTTTCCATGGTAGCCGCTTTCTCAAATGTTGTCTTGAAAGTCTCAGCCACGTTGTAGATACTCAGGATCTGACCCGGATGAGTTGCATTCCATCGGTCAGTAGCAGCATCGTAATAAGCCTTTAATGACCTGAAAAAGTTGCGATCGAGGGGCTGTGTTTCATGGCTGCTGTGAGGTGGGAGGCTCAACATGTGCACATGATTTGCTTTTGCATGAGTAACAGCCTCAAGGCTAACATGTGAGACATGATTGTCCAGTATCAGCAAAATAGGCTTCTCTTGTGTAGGGTTGGTGAACTTGATAAAATGGTCAAGACACTTGATAAAGGTTGGGGTGTTCATATAGCCTTAGTCTGTTACTGCCATGACACATCCGGCTGGTCCAGTTTTAATAAGGAGGAGATTGAGCCTCTTAGGCGCGAAAATGAAAAATGGAGGTACAAAGTGACCAGTTGCGTTCATTGAACATTCAACTGACACAGTTTCACCTTGTTCAGCTGCCACGGATTTTGCCACCTCTTTTTTGCCAGTTGGGGCCACGTGTTTGGGGAACTTATTTGGCACTGTTTGGACCCCCGTTTCATCCATATTATAAACACGTTCAGGTGGAAATCCATATGCTATCATACAGGTTTCCAGGTTTTCAAAATATTGATCTATTTGAGTCCTGTTGAACCTCATATTTCTGGTGACACTGATTTTGCGGGCTATTCTGAGAGACTTGTTCCTCCTCATGAATTCTCTGGTGAAATCTCTCCCAGCAAGTTGGCTTTGTGTGGGGAATGGGTGTTCTATGCCGTTTTTCACTGCATAACTGTATATCAGAAACCACAAAGACAATGTCAGGCCAAAGAAACGCTTGTCCATTTCAACACATTGTCTGACGATTTCCTCTTCTTGTTCTTCGGAAAAGACTTTGCGGAAACGCCCAAGCTTTGCAGCCCCTCTTCCTATCTTCAATCGGGTACGCAGACTTTTCTCATGAAAACCAATAGCCTTGGCTGCTTGGCGGATTGATGACCCTTGTTCAATCAGTGTGCGTGCATGATTGAGAATGGCTTCTGTCATGGGCCTGTGTTCCGTTTTTCGTTTGTAATTTCTGAAACACAAGAGAAACCATTTTAGATTACTTATTAAATTTTACGTAATATTAGATTTTATTATCTAGGCAATATTATTATGTATTAGATTATTATATTAGTATTTTATTATTATATATTTTACTGTTATTATTAGAGCATTATTAGGTGACCTGGTGGTCTAGGGGTAAGGTGTCAGACTTCTGTGCTGAGGGTCCGGGGTTCAAACCTCGGTCCTGACACAGATTTATCTGATGGCCGAACCCTTCCCTCACCTCTGACAAGATGTGTATTAATCACAACTTGTGTATGTGAAGAATGGCAGGCCTACACTGTGGTTCGGATTCCACATTAGACTGTAGGTCCTCCATTTCATCTCACAATCACCCTACCATTACACATTAGCTTAAGTGCGAATAGTAATAAAAATAATAATAAGAGCATTATTAGATTTTATTATTAGATTATTATTATTTAGGCAATATTATTAGGTATTAGATTATTATATTAGTATTTTATATTATACATTTTACTGTTATTATTAGATTTTATTATTAGATTATTATTATTTAGGCAATATTACATTTTAATTTAAAAATTTTACCAAAATATTGATGTTCAAGACAAAATAATTCAATTTGTAAAGAAAATTTAGTATTCAGAGGCATTGAGGCAAAAGGCCGCACTTTGACCCCAAGACAGGCGCGGGTTTTTACCCCAAACGGTGACCCCCACATGTACCAAGATGGATGGATCAAGAATAGGAAAGGGTTCTTACATGATAACAGACCTCACCTCTTGCCTTCACAACAGCAAGTTACAGTTTGTAATACCTTCATTAATCTTCTGACACCATTCAAGTAAATCAAGGGAAATATTACATAAAAATTGGTAAAAATACACTTACCTCATTTTTTGTTTGTGCCGACATCCAACCACCATAAGTTTCTTTTACACAACTGGTGGGGTTGAAACCCATCTGCACCCTGGAGGCCGGTGATTAAACTACACATTACAAGTTTTTTAAAAAAACATGCAGGGTTTTGCCCTGTGGGGGTTTTTGCCCCCACCTACCCTAATTACTATATTTATGGAACGGTATATAAAATACTAAACATCTAGGACGCCATACTTGTGAGATAGTCATACAGACCAAACAGCAATGGCGACCACTATTATAATAAAAGAAAAACATTTGAAGCATGTAATTATAATTTAATTTCTAGCAAGGTCATTGATAGATAGTTCTTCTGCCACTGATACACTTAGTCTTGCCTCTATTGAAGCTGCTAACAGTTCAAGCCGGGGAATGGTCATTTTCCTAACTGGTGTCATCCTTGACTTCACTTGAACTAACTGCACATACACACCAAGGCTAATATCTACTCTCAAAAATACTGCTGCAGCATATGCCAACTGGCTTGCATCACAAAACATATGTAGACTCCAGCTGTCTGTGTGACTCAGTCCTCCATTTATTCACCTTGGAATCTTTACTTTTGTTAGGCATAGTAGTTCATCCACCCAACTTAAAAATTTTGTTTTAATATTTGGACCTACTTTAGTTTCCCAACCTATCTTGGATTCCCATGTTTCTTGCAACAATAACTTAGAGCATAGTGACACAGGGCATGAAAACCCAATGGGGTCAAAACCACGATGAGCCATGGAGAGAAGCTTTTTTTTTTTTTTTTTTTACCACTTCCATGATAATGTTTGCTAGACACTCTGAACTAATCTCCAAAGTATTACTTACACGGTTCCACTTTAGGCCTAACACATAAGACTGTTCCACAGTATCACATGTTGGAATATCTTTTGTTATAGTGTGTTCCCATCTGATAAGATTGAATTTTCATTCCAACACTAGCATCTTGAATGAACTTATGTGATTCAATGATAAATTACGTTTTTATTTTGCCGAAGCATCAAAAACAGGTTTTACTTTGGTAGTCCTAAGAAATGCTATGAGTCATATTGTAGAAATATACTGAGTGTACCGTAATCTTGTAACATTTTCAGTAAGTAACACAACAAAAGCTAGTTTCATATTTGTTGAAATAACTGCTTAGTTATTGTGTACCAGACCAAACAGTGACATCAACAATTATTGTTGAACATATGTTAAGGGTGTCCTGGAATTGAATGACAATCTAACGCTGCTGATGACAGATATTTAACAACGGTTTATAGCTTATCATCCTGTTAAGAAAATTGGACAATATGTTTGTACCGAAGCAATTTTTGATTTATGTTGACCAATAAAAATTTTTGCCTTAAAATTTTCAAAGAAAAAATTAGCCTTTTTTGCATTCCATATATCCCCCACCTTAACTGGGATTAAGGTCAAAAATGAAAGTTTACTGTCCACATTTTAGTAAAATACATGTATGGCTATAACAAATTGTCTGTAAAGAAATCTGGGAGCTTATCCTGTCTACTGGTACAGTTGTAACATGCTAATTAGCCATTTGCACTTACAACTGTATCGCCACTTCTCATATCTGATAGAGGAAGTGACGAATACAGTTATAAAGATATTTAAAGAAGGATGGGGATGATGACATATAAGAGAGATATAAAAGTTTAACAAATCAGTTAATTTTAAATTCAAACAAGTCGAAAGTATTACAAATGGTTTGACGATATCATATACAAAACATTCCATTGTTCATTGATGGGAATTATATCTGTTACTTTAGACATTGTTGTTCCAATTTGGAGCGTTAGGTGAACACCTAGGTTTGACCTGCAACCATGACAAGTATGGTTGTGTCTTTTCGTTAAAGTAGAACATACACATACTCTAAAACAAAGGTGCGTCTGCCTCAACACAACGACCATTTAAATTGGAAGCAATTATTGATTTAAGGTTAAGCAACAATATATAACATCACTCCAGCCTTGCGGCTACTAGACTTTAAAAAGTATGTAAAAGAATAATAGTTAACCATACCTAATTCTAGAAAGTATTAGTTTAAAGAGTTACAACGTTGTTATTTAAACAGGCTAACTAGCATGAGTTAACTCCATATTGAGTTACTAGATACAAAAGTTAAGTTCCTAGAAGAGGAACAATAAGTTTATAAATAGTTAATGGTGAGCTACCAAAAATCTAGGCTGTAAAGATACTATGGCCGGTCTATTCCTCATTAGTACTGCCTGGTCATTCAACAGCATATTTAAATTCCAACACAAGTCTGGACAACAACTGCAAACAGTTAAATATTAACTAATTCAAGCGGTGGCTGAAGGGGGCAGGACAAAATAAACAAAACCACCGTGGACCACTACTCTGGACTAGTAGCATACCCACAAGTTGATCACCGTACAAAGGTACAACAATAGAAAGATAAGAGACTGGTATCAGTCAAAGACCCAACTAGGTCATGGAACAAAGCTATAGATAACCTGATTTCCACTCTTTTTCGATCTAAAGAGTTAGACTAGCTGGAACATGGCCATACAGTATAGGGCGTCTGGTAATTACCCAGATATTTCAGATTATGTATTATGGACATAGAAAAACCGGTCAGAAACTCTAATAATCAAAACTATGTCTTATGGACATATAAAAACAGACCAGAAACTCTGACATTCAAAACTATCTCTCATAGACATAGAAAAACAGGTTAGAAACTCTGACATTTAAAACTATGTCTTATGGACATATAAAAACATATCAGAAACTCTGATATTCAAAACTATGTCTTATGGATGTAGAAAAACAGACCAGAAACTCTGATATTCAAAACTATCTCTCATGGACATAGAAAAACAGATCAGAAACTCTGATATTCAAAACTATGTCTTATGGATGTAGAAAAACAGATCAGAAAGTCTGATATTCAAAACTATGTCTTGTGGATGTAGAAAAAACAGATCATGAAGACCCTATCAAAAATTACTAGATCTAAATTCTCATAGTCACAGACTTTACTTCATCTGCGGCGAGGAGGTGAGACCAACGCGTCAAACATCGTGATCCCCGCTTGTTAGTCTACTGGCCCTTGATAACTTCTAGGATGTTTCTCCGACGAAGAATATAATATATGAACAAGGGGTGGCAGTTTCACTGACATATTAGGAAAGGGAAATCCACAACGCCAACTAGCGCTTGGAGACGGCCGCTGATGACAACATTGGGGAGTGGACAGTCATTATAGTCGAGTCTGGCAAGAGAGCAAGGTGTCCGTAAGTTGAACATTCTCCAGGAAGTGTATAACAGTCAGCTGGGGTAAACGTTCCTCAAGTTTGGGCGTTTCCATCAACACGACTTCACAGTGAGTTTATATCTGTCACACATTATTAGAATGTATTAGTTCTTGGATTTATAGTAATAATCATATATAGTTTTGAGTGTAAGTGATATGGCTAATTAGCACGTTACAACTCTTTTACCCTTTTTTTAAAAGGAACCCAGGAAGGATGCAACCAGGCAGTGACAAAAAACCATCTGGTCTCTAACTTCCATCTCTCAACTTCAGCGTAAGAGTCAGGATCCACTTTGCTATGACAGGCTGGGGAGGCGCGGCTGGTAATCTCTTTTCCAGCAGAAGGCGCCAACCAGACGAAGACATTTGTTCCGGTACCCGAGTGCAGATGCAGAAGGAATGGAAAGGAGGGAGTCAGTTCCATTGTGTATAAAACCTCACCCTCGATAAACACATAATAAATAACCCATTATCATCTATTAAATGTAGAATCGTACGAATTTTGAAAAATATGAAAGTTAATTATTAAGTTACAATGTTTATCCCACAAGAATAACTTCACGAAAATGATGTACCAAATCTCTTCTTTATAAGAATAAACAACTAATTTTATAATTATAGTTCCTTGATTCTAACTGAAATATTATCTTATAAATGCAACTACTTCTCTTATTTTTATTTACATAATACATATTATTATAAATGCAGCACCCTAACTTGTTTGTACTAATTTAAGTTACATTTACATTTACCTTTACTAATTTTTTACAAATTCAATACACTAACTTGTTTCTACTAGATCTAGTAGAAGCATAACAAATATATACATAAAACATACCTTTATATCCTAGTTATAGTTACATAGTTTACCTTACATGCCATTAACTCTTTTAAGATGATTGACATGTGCCCTACGGGTCAGGTCAGCATCTTCAACATGTTCTAGCATCATAAACACAGGTATTAAGAATGATCTAACGAGCCATGGGCTACCTCACTTTGGCGTGGGCTTGGCAGAGATCCTGTCGGCAGCTGAGCTAAGAGGGAAGTTACGGCACAGAACTTTGTCGTTCACAGACACATGAACTGGTTTACCTCAGTTGTAAGTCGCGGCCAATCTATGCCTGGATCTCCGCAAATTATGACAGGCAAGCTTACACCTTTCATAATAAGAGGAGCTCCCAGAATACCTCACGAGCGGATCAACGTCCCAGAGAGCCAACAAGGGATGATTTAACTCTCACCCAAGTAACAAGGATGATGGCGTGGCTCCAGTTGACTCATGAATTGTAGAGTTAAAAGATAGTGGTATAAAATCCAAGTCTTTGTCCCAGTGAGGCTGCGTAGAACCATGATAAATTGTAAGAGCTATGTTCAAATTTCTATTGATTAGGGGCCGGGTTGTAAGGGCTAGTAGTCTCATGCTTAATACCCCACGCAAAATACTTATGAAATACCTTGGAGCAAAAACAAGGTCCATTATTGCAAACCAATTTCCTGGGGGTGCAAAAATTAGCCCATACTCTATGAGAGAGCGCTTTAACAGTAGTAGAACCCTTCATGTTCCTAAGAGGGATAATGATAAAAAAAAATTGAAAAACCATCAATGAGGTTAGGTACGCAGGTATTCCCAATAGTAGAAAGAGTGATGGGGCCTACAAAAAAAATAAACACAGTTTCCCACGGGCTATGACCAACATCTGCAGAATGTAACCCATAGTGAGTGTTCTGTGGAGGTTTGGCTCCCAGACAACCATCACACTTTCTAATCCACTGTCTAACATCCTGGTACATATTGGGCCAAAAAAACTCCTGAGCTATCTTTTTATGAGTTTTGAAATTATCCAAATGGACTCCAAAAGTAGAGTTATGAAAGTACTTAAGGAAGATACCCCTTAATTTAGTGGGAACAAAAATTTTCCTGCCTTTGTTGTTCTTCCCCTGAATGCACAATAAACTTCTATGTATGGTAAAGTTCTCAACCTTATCATCCTTACCCAGGTGGTCAATAATATCTGTACAGTAAGGATCTTCCAGATGATGTTGTGCTAATAAAACAAAAGACTCTGGAATGGAGCTGATAACGTAATTAACCTATCTACTGGAATGGAGCTGATAACGTAATTAACCTATCTACTGGAATGGAGCTGATAACGTAATTAACCTATCTACTGTTACAGCTATAACAAACTGTCAGTCAAGAGATCTGGTAAGTTAACCTATCTACTGTTACAGCTATAACAAACTGTCAGTCAAGAGATCTGGTAAGTTAGCCTATCTACTGTTACAGCTATAACAAACTGTCAGTCAAGAGATCTGGTAGGTTATCCTGTCTACTGATACAGCTATAACAAACTGTCTGTCAAGAGATCTGGGAGGTTAACCTATCTACTGGTACAGCTATAACAAACTGTCTGTCAAGAGATCTGGGAGGTTAACCTATCTACTGGTACAGCTATAACAAACTGTCTGTCAAGAGATCTGGGAGGTTAACCTATCTACTGGTACAGCTATAACAAACTGTCTGTCAAGAGATCTGGGAGGTTATCCTATCTACTGGTACAGCTATAACAAACTGTATGTCAAGAGATCTGGGAGGTTAACCTATCTACTCTGACACTACTGATACAGCTATAACAAACTGTGTGTCAAGAGATCTGAGAGGTTAACCTATCTACTGGTACAGCTATAACAAACTGTGTGTCAAGAGATCTGGGAGGTTATCCTGTCTACTCTGACACTACTGATACAGCTATAGAAAAACTGTCAGTCAAGAGATCTGGGAGGTTAACCTATCTACTCTGACACTACTGATACAGCTATAACAAACTGTCTGTCAAGAGATCTGGGAGGTTATCCTATCTACTGGTACAGCTATAACAAACTGTGTGTCAAGAGATCTGAGAGGTTAACCTAGCTACTCTGACACTACAGGTTCAGCTTGACTGACAATTTTTTATAGCTGTACAATCTAATTCACCCAGAGGATCAGGCCTGCGGCGAGCTATAGAGGGTAATGTGCGGGCAAATTTTTATTTTAGCCACCACTTAAGGCAACCAGTAAAGCTAAGTGTCCACTAGTTTGAATCGGAATTTTGAATTCTTTACATTATTTTTAATGAGACTGCATCCACTGGTCCACTTCGCACGAATCAGATTTATTTAGTGTACTAACTGCGTCCATTGCACTTGGAGCACACAGATTTCCAAACAATAAGCATCATTGTCCTAATATCTATAATGACATCACTTTCACGGGTAGTCATTAAGATAAAACTAAAATATTTTATAGCTATCATTAATCTAACATTGTAACTAATCAAATTTGACTTTAAAGTATTATGTTTCCGATCAAAAAATTGTTCTTTATTTTATTTAAGTATTTTTTTTCTTTGATTTTAAACTTATCAAAGCTATTTTGAAAAAAATAAGTTCTGCATTGTAGTTCGGTTGCAGAAGATGAAGCTCGCAAATGAATGACCCACAAGAAATAGTTTGTGTATAAATGAAACACAGTAAGTAGTTCACAAACAACTAAACAATAAGAAGTAGTTCACAAATGACCGAACCACAAAAGTAGTTAGCAAACAACTTAACCACATGAAGAAGTTAGCAAACAATTGAACCATTAGAACTAGTTTGCGAACGACTGGACCGCAAGAAGTAGTTCGCAAAGGACTGGACCACATGAAGTAGTTCGTGAATGACTGACCTTTAAGAAGTAGTTCACAAACTATTGAAAAAGGAACTGATCATTTCAGTGAATTAAATCACTTTAAACTGTTCCAACAGTGAACTCTACTACCCATATCTATACTAAAGAGAGAGAATAAAGCTGGCAATTCTGAAATTGAATAGTGCGAATGTTGAGGAGTACATACACTGGTCCACATCGCATGCATTATATGCATCGTACACATCGCACGTATTAGATTTTAATCTGCTTCACAGAATTCCATCGGCATTGCTGATGTCCAATGTGTGCGATGCGGATCAGTGGGCGCAGTCTCATTAAAAATAATATAGCGAATTCAAAAATTCGATGCATGCGTTTTGAACCAGTGGACATTTACCTTTAGCCGGGTATCCTCGACTTGTGAGTGTTACATTCTAACCACACAGAGTGTGTTTCAAAGGCTTATTTCAGTTTAGACTAGTTTAGTTTTGTGACTTGAATTTTATTATTTTATTGAGTTGTTTTAAATTATGTATTATAATATATATGAGTAATATTTTAGGATGTAGTGTATGTACCGTAGAAAACAATAGGAGATGCTGTAGACATCAACAATGACTCTTTTGGTTAAGTTGATATTTTGTTAAATAATTCTACTGAGGCTTTGTCTTTTGAGGTATTTCAAATTCTAAATTCTACTTCCACTATGACATTTATCTTACACATTGTAATGTATGTTATTAATAATACATTAGGCCTACACTGTTGGTGATTAGAAACATAAATTAATAACAGGCCCTTTCTTTCCAAAAGATATTTGGAGTGAGCAGAATCACAATATTCAAGGGAGGGCAATGCTTGTTAAGGAGTATTGAAGAATATTATATTTTAAAATTCTGTTTAGAATTATGATCAAAGTTTTAATTATAAATAAATCTACTAACTTCTTGTACAATAATTATTTATTATAAAGCCAATACATTTTAAAAACAACATTCTCCACAACATGATATTAAAGAGAAGTTAGTTATGTAAGACAATCCATTCAAAACGCTTTGTTACTATTAATTTTCCTCTACAACAGTCAGTAGACTTTAAATATAGCCTATATAGATATATTTGATTTTGATATAATTTTAAGTGATCACAAATTATTTTACAATGACACAGATCTGGTGCTGGTATCTAAAATAAACACATATAAGAGGCTATGTATCATATAACATCACTTGTAACTATTTACACATATTTATCAGAATATTTGTGAAATTAATAGGCCTATCAATTTGTTATACACTGTATTGTATATATATATATATATATATATATATATATATATATATATATATATTTTTTTTTTTAATATCTCAATATAAATTACAATATATGTACTGTTTATATAAATACACAATGTTCGCTATTTACCAACAACAATTATTTTCAGTATTATTATTATTATTAAATTACACACACATTTGAATCTTGAGCACAAGAAAGCCAACATCACAGTAACATTAATAAAGGCTACTTTATTGTAAAAGTAATTACATATAAGTATTGAAAAATAAATAAAACTAATTTCAAATTTAAAAATCAGTCAAGGCTAATAATTTGGTTTGTATACCTTTAGAAAACAGTGGCGTATTCTGAACAAATTAATAGATATACTGTACTAAAAGTTGCAAGAGGGAATATGGGGCCGAAGACCCTTAGCCACCGTTGGATAAGAAGGTTGAGAAATTCTTCCCCAGGAAATATTTGAACAATAGGTGCCTCTATAAAAGTGGTAGTCAAACAACCATGGTTTACCCATTATCCTTATGGTATCTTGGGAAATATCACACGCTCCAACTCTTCTCTCTTTTTTAAACTATCCATATATTTGTTTGAATGTCCACCTGTACAGTCTACTACTTCATCTGAGTACACATAAATGTGAGAGTATCGATAGTATCATCCAATCAAATAAAATGTACACACAGAGCCCTGTAGACGTGAATTAAATGTCTGGCTTACCAATGATATGAAGGTCAGGAATCAAATCCCGGTTGGGTGAAATTTCCCACTCTCCTTTTATGCACATTTTTCTCATTTCTACCTGTCTCATCTTTATTAAATTATCTTAGTGTAGTTAAATGCTTATAGCCCACACAGAAAGCAATAAGCAAAACAAAAACTAATACAAATACTAAAGTGAAGTGGTAGCCATCTTTTACAAACAAAGAATGAAAGATTACCTTGACAGATTACAGTATGGCTAAGCTAGTAATATAGGGCCATAGTGTAAACTGTAAGACTGTTACCTTTCAAGTTAAACATAGTGGACTTGGATCAAGTTTCCGTAAGATCTTGGTGGGAGGGAATCAGCTGGATTGTCCAACTCATGCTGCTAAAGCAGGTTGGAAACAAATGAACATCCCAACTTGAGAATGTATGCTCTAAAAACTATTTAGATACGTGAACTGCGACTAGTAAAGTGGAGACTTTCTCCTATTAATGGCTTGGCTACAACCTGTCGTACCCGCTTGTTGGAGTAGGAGTCGTAATATATCAGCTGTCTACAATATCGTCAGAGTCGCAGTAGTAAGTCAGAAGGGCGGGTCGGAAGGAATGAACATCGTTGGTTTCTTCCGACAATGTCGTTGCAACACCTTATGTCCAGCCAATCAGAAATTAAGTTGTTCGGACTAATAAAATCAATTAAAATGAATATTTATTTGATCTAGTAAAATAGTTCTTGTACATAAAAAGAAATATACATTGCATTTATAAATTTATAATAAAAACATATAATATAAAAATTTAAAAATATGTTTAAATTATTTCCAAACACGAATATTACTTTGATTTTGTAGTCATAGTCCATGCTGGTGAACGTGTGCTGTTTGCCTAGATTCTTTTTTCGAGATTACAGAAGCTTAAACTGGTTCAAAAATTAATTTTGATTGAGTCTATCAGGCAATATCCACCTTTTTATGACAAAAAAGATCCTCTTTACAAAGTCGAGTCTAAGAATACCCTACAATGGACCCAAATCGCTCAAACTCTCAGTGAAGTTACCTATAGGCGAATCGTGGCCATGTATTTCAAATCCAGTCTTTGGTGATAGGTGGTAGTATTTTTAAATTTATTTGTCTTGCTACAACCAAAAATATTTATCTATCCATATGTTTATTTCAATTTGAAATTGAGAACAGTGTTACCTATAGTTAAATATATTGAAACAGTTCGGTATATTAAAAAAAAAATTTAGTGCTTATGTTTTCTTAATTCCTATTGGTTGAAATCACGGGTTACGACAATACATTTTAGACAGTCCATTTTTTATATCACGATACTTTTACGACTACTACTCCCACTACTACTTCGACCTGCGGGTGCGACAGGTTGTAGACGAGCCATAATATGTCATTGGTCAATTGCTAGGGCATTGACAATATCTTTGGATGTAAGTACATTATTCAAAAAGAGATCCTAGTTTATTAAATCTGTTTGAAATGGTGAAAATTATATACACATGAAACAAAACTAAAACAACATGAAGCACTGTCTATTACAGTTAAGCAGTCCCCCCCTCCCCCTCCAATGTATCAACAGGTAAATATTTTACCCAAATACATAATTATTTATGTTCCTAGAATGCAATGTCACAATTTAATATTTGCTTGATTAGTGTATCATTTAAAGCTTGTTACAAACACTAACTATTAATATATAAAGTTTTTATATTTTATTTTATTTAAACTATAGTAAATTATGGGAGAAATCAACGCTATACAATTAAGTATAATTCATAGGTCCCGGGTTCGATTCCCATTTCCTTGTGTCATTTTTCCCAATGTATTTGTACTATTGACAACATAAAGACACAACTGAGTCGCTGGTGGCTGTGATATCATTGACAGTACTTAGTAGCCGATGATATTCACATGTCCATCACAAACTCTGCCTTAAAATGTGAGTAAAGAGTGACCATGGGCACGGGACAACTCCTAAATAGCTTAGTGGTTAAAGCAATGTCGCGCAAAGCCAAAGGTTCAATTCTCGAGCCCAGGTGTCATTTTAAAATGTATTCAATTATACTAAATTGGCTTAACAAATAATAAATATGATGGTGAAAATATTTTCAATAATTAGCACAACATTTAGCTTGGTTTACATGACTAGCGAGTTCAATGTCCACTGTTAGTTGGCAAGCGAAAAGGGGGAGTGTTACAACCCCATAGACATTGGTCAATATCATCAGATCTCTTTAGCTCGGCATGTTGTTTTCAAGGGTTCGTAAGCTGGTAGGTAAAACCTTTTGGAAGAAGAACTACATAAAGCATAATATTATTGGAAAAAAAAAAATATTAGTTTTCAAAACTTATATTTATTTTTACATCTAAAATGTATATTTATTCACAAGTTAAACATTATTTTTTTCAAAGTTTTCAAAGACAACATTAAATTTAAAAACTAGTCCATATTATTATGGGTATACAACGCCGGACTATAAAACATGGAAAACACGCCACTGATAGGATAAAATCATGATTCATACTTGAATAAAATAACATTTGTACAAGTTTAGTGATTTTCACAAAACCTGTATTTCAGTTTTTTGGTATCATGAGCTTAAACGATAATATAATGATTACATTCAAATTAGTATTGAAACATTTTGAAACGGGCTTCAACATCATGGAGTAAAAAAAGTGATCATTTAAATAAAAAAATGTATGTATGTACAATGTACGTAGTAACCAATAATTGATAAAATTTAGAAAAATAGCCCATTATGGAAAGTTTGTTTGAATAATGTGAAATTATAGCCAAAAAACACCAAATAATTATGTTGAAGAGTATTTTAAGTATGTTTCTAAGCATATCATTAATCAAAAATAAAATAATATTTAAAATACAAACATATTTATTTATCAAAATATAGTTTCACACAAAAAATAAGTAAATGACTTATGATTACATGCTGATAATAATTATTTGACAATTTCCTTGGATCTCAAATTGCCTTGTTGTTTATAAACTAAAATACATTAAATTATTGTTGAGTTTTTGCTATATTTGTAATATATTTATGTACCTATTAAGTTGTATGCATGTACTTCAAGTTGTATAAGCATGCCTAGCGCTAGCTTGTAATGAACTGCATAGTGAACTGCATAAAATATTATAACACAGTAAATTTGATTTTAAATGGGTTTTTACTTTTAACTAACAAAATTAGAATTCTTTTGAAAGCTTAATACCTTCGATGTCAAAAACAATATATTACACGACAACTTTTTTAAGATTGAATTAGGATATAACAATCACAGTATTTAAAAAGGTACAGTTTCAGTTACAAAATGTAGCTTCTTTCATAGAAAAGGAATTCCAAAATGTTTTGGCATTCTTTCTCTTGGAATATTGTAGTTAGATCATTGCACAAACATCATATGGTCTTATGGGCAAGTTCAAATTGGGATAAATCTTTTTCGAAAATGATTAAACCAACTGAGGAAGCTGCTCAATAATTGGCATAAAGTGATCAAAAATCTTGGTGTGCAAATTCAAATGAGACTATTTTGATGTGAATAAAGATGAAACAAATGGGTTATGTTTTTGTTTAGCTTATACTTCTTTACTATCAAGACATAAGTGTTAATGCACAAACTCTGGTTTTAGGGGTTGCCGTGGCAACTAACGTTACTTCTTACTATTGCAGAATACGTTAAGTTAAGGAATTTGATGAACTTTAAAATAGGAATCATAGTTCTACAGCACGGTTATTAACTTTGCTTTTTAGTAGCTGATAGTATACTGTTCTTTTAAAGTGGGACCTCCTGACTCAGAATTCCCTCACAGTGAAGGTGTGTTTTGTGTGGGATAGGGCCGGTTAATGGCATAGTCATATCACAAAGAAAAATTTTAAATTTACATTGGTATAACACCATTTTTACAATTTTTGATGTGTCAGTGGAGAAGAGATCATGAGAATTTAGTTTTTGAGGAACATGCTAGCTGTCATAAGAAGAGATAGGATTAGGAATGAAGATGTAAGGTGTAGAGTTGGGGTACATGAGATAGTAGAGTAAGCTAGGATGAGTTGGTATGGACACATAATGAGGATGGAAGGGGAGAGGATTCCAAGAAGATTAATGGATATGAAGTATGTAGGGAATAGACCGCAAAGAAGACAAAGGAAAAGATGGGAGGAACAGATAGCAGCAAGTGTGCAAGTGAGAGGAGAAGAGTGGAAGAGAGTTCAGGAGGAATAATGATGGAAGGACAGAGGAAGATGGAGGTAAAGAGACCCGGCCACAGGCTGGAAACAGTTGATGATGATGATGATGATGATGTGTCTGTGCATCATCTACCATGATATATCATACATCGCTATGTATCGTGAACTGTGATGCATCATTTACCACAAAGCATGCATTGTGGTTCATTATACGTTGCTGTGGACAATACATTGTGATAGGTGAGGCATCATGTTCTGTGATGAATTTTTTTTTATGATATATAATCCAGTTATATATATATATATATATATATTATATGTGTGTGTGTGTGTGTGTGTGTGTGTGTGTCTTTGATACCGACCTTCAAAAATTGTGATATGGTTAGCTAGATGGTGGAACGCTGCAGTGTTATGCCCTAAGTTTTAATGTGGAAATAATCTTTGCTACAAATGAAATAAATAGGTACTATTGTTTATTCAACTTGGCGATGCTTCATTAAGTGAATGCTGGTGCAAATTACAAAGAGGGTTAAATTGCTTAATTGATGGCAGGTTTAACACAATATTACTATTGAATTTCGTACTGTGGTTCAATCTGTAGTCACTAGGTAAGCCAATATCATGATATCCATGCTGTATTAAGATTTACTCAGTTTCTTATGAATAAGAACCAGCTCAGCAACTACCACACATGTAAATATAAGTATGCTAACATGAGGCCTTGGATATATTAAACAGCCCTGTATTTTGGAATGGGGGCAAAGAATAATGTATCAATGGTTTTGTTAGTTTTAAACAACTATGGCAGGCAGATCGAAAGAGAAAGTGGTGCCCAGTCACGGATAAGTTATATTACTATATTAAAGGATGGCGCACCCAGAAGGAAATTATCTTTGGGAGGGATATAAATGTATTGAAGCTACAATATTATATCTTTTCATGATTGGGAATTTTAGAAATATTTTTGATGTGCGTAACAGTATACCTTATCTTGGTCTTCAAATTTAGCCTATGCACTTGACATATTTGCGTTGATCTATCTAATAGTTTTAATAAAATTATTTGGAATATTCGGGGGTAAAGAGAATAACCCTACTTTTCCAGCACTGAGTGTTTTTCTGTAAAGGACTATAACCAAAATTAACCAAAATAGGTAAATAAAACATTTGTTTCATAAGAAAGTATTTGTGTGTATTTTATTTTTAAATTTTAACCAACTCAAATGTTAAAATTAACTCATCTGTCGAAGCACGACCTTAAAGAGATGCAGATAAAAACAATCAATAGAATGTTTCATGGCATTTCAAATGTGTTTCGCTAGCTACTTCAAATATTATCTATTACACCTCTTCATAGTAAGTTATTCATAAAATGAGGTATCTCTTGAACACTTCAATAAACTTTCATGTCTAAAATGTTATAAATAGTCGGCCAGTGTGTGTCAACTTCTTTTCTCCAATGACCTTAGTCACTCACTGAACTGACTAATAAAGTCAAGAGCAATTCTAACTTATTTTAGAACGATTAGAGACGCTATTCTTGTGCGTTGTGTTTAGTCATTCTCTATCCTTAGTGTTTTGTTCCTGGAAGAGAAATTATTTTGTGCCTTGGTGTTAAGTAATTTTCTTTCCCTTGTGGTCTGTTCCTGGAAGAGGAGCTATTCTTGTGCCTAGGTTTTAAATAATTTTCTTTACCTTGTTTTCTGTTTCTGGAAGAGAAGCTATTCTTGTGCCTTGGTGTCAAGTCATTCTTTCCCTTGTGTTCTGTTCCTGGAAGAAAAACTATTCTTGTCCCTCATTGTTTAGTCATTGTCTATCCCTAGTGTTCTGTTCCTGGAAGAGAAGCTATTATTGTGCCCATTGTTTAGTCATCGTCTATTTCTAACCAACCAAACAATATTTAAATCCATTATTGTATTTTTTTATTTACTTTCAAGTTGATTATGGCCTGATGATTAGTATTATAAATGGTTTTTCTTAATACTATTTGTAATCACAGTGAGAATGTATTGATTTATGAACGTTTGATCGTTATTAGTTATGTATGGAACTGATGAAAGGACACCTACCTTGATCAAACAGAGCATTACATAAAGGATAATATAGTTAAGTTCTTCCAGCTACAATAATAGCAGCCACCCACCCCTTCCCCTGTCATGTTTACCAGCCAAACAAACTATTCATGCTAATTCAACAGGGTAGTGACCATAGCACTGTCAAACACCTGAAATCATCTAAATGCATAACCTAGCTATATTGACTGAGCACCTGTTGTCATTAGCGATGATTGTGCCAACATTTGTGGATAGAGGGTATCATGTGGTCAGCACAAGTTAACCTCGGTATGTATACAAAAGTACAGTAAAATGAATAAAAGACTGAAAAAAATATAGCGCCAAGTCAATTGGGAGAAAAAGCAGTGCATGGTCGCAGAAACGCATGTAATGTCATGGAAACATGACTAAATAAATAGGTCGAAAAGTTGAATACACCTGTACACATTTTAACTAGACTAATAAGAGAAATATGACTGGCTCTGTGGTATAGTAGTCAGAGTTTCTGGCTACAGATCCAATAGTCCCAGGTTCGATCATCGGTGCTTCCATATTTTCTATGAAGCAGTGGGTCTGAAACGAAGTCAACTCAGCTTTGCGAGGACAAATTAGGAGCTACTCAGATGAAAACACAGTGGATTTTGTCTAGAAAACTGAGATTAATGGTCTAAGGGTTCATTTTGCTGACCACATGACACCCTCTATCCGCAGAACTTGGCACTATCTTCGCCAACAGATGGCAGCCACTCTGTCAGTATGGCTCCGTCAGTATGGCTCCATTGTGTACTTTTGTGCTTGAAGTCTTTTAATGATATATATTAAATAGAGAAAAAGTGTTATTTAAAGAGAGTGTACTAGCATTTGTACTGAGTAGAGTTTGAAACCTTACTCAGTTTAGCCAGAATAGAGACCTTGTCACCATCAAACCAAACATTTAGTCATCATCTATGACAGAAGGTCTCGAGATATATTTCATTATCTGTGATCCAGGGCGAGGGGAACATTTGAGTAGCCAGTGGAGGACAGGTTAGAGAAGGCATGACTAAGGTAGTATGGCCATGTGAGGAGAATGAAGGAGAAGATACTAGATATTGAAGTGGGAGACAGGTTAGAGAAGGCATGACTAAGGTAGTATGGCCATGTGAGGAGAATGGAGGAGAAGATACTAGATATTGAAGTGGGAGACAGGTTAGAGAAGGCATGACTAAGGTAAATATGGCCATGTGAGGAGAATGGAGGAGAAGATGCTAGATATTGAAGTGGGAGACAGGTTAGAGAAGTTACGACTAAGGTGTATGGCCATGTGAGGAGAATGGAGGAGAAGATACTAGATATTGAAGTGGGAGACAGGTTAGAGAAGTTACGACTAAGGTAGTATGGTCATGTGAGGAGAATGAGGAGAAGATGCTAGATATTGAAGTGGGAGACAGGTTAGAGAAGTTACAACTAAGGTGGTATGGCCATGTGAGTAGAATGGAGGAGAAGATGCTAGATATTGAAGTGGGAGACAGGTTAGGAAGTTACGACTAAGGTAGTATGGCCATGTGAGGAGAATGGAGGAGAAGATACTAGATATTGAAGTGGAGGACAGGTTAGAGAAGGCACGACTAAGGTGGTATGGCCATGTGAGGAGAATGGAGGAGAAGATACTAGATATTGAAGTGGAGGACAGGATAGAAAGGCACGACTAAGGTGGTATGGCCATGTGAGGAGAATGGAGGAGAAGATGCTAGATATTGAAGTGGGAGACAGGTTAGAGAAGGCACGACTAAGGTGGTATGGCCATGTGAGGAGAATGGAGGAGAAGATACTAGATATTGAAGTGGAGGACAGGATAGAGAAGTTACGACTAAGGTGGTATGGCCATGTGAGGAGAATGGAGGAGAAGATACTAGATATTGAAGTGGAGGACAGGATAGAGAAGTTACAACTAAGGTGGTATGGCCATGTGAGGAGAATGGAGGAGAAGATACTAGATATTGAAGTGGGAGACAGGTTAGAGAAGTTACGACTAAGGTGGTATGGCCATGTGAGGAGAATGGAGGAGAAGATACTAGATATTGAAGTGGAGGACAGGATAGAGAAGGCACGACTAAGGTGGTATGGCCATGTGAGGAGAATGGAGGAGAAGATACTAGATATTGAAGTGGGAGACAGGTTAGAGAAGCACAACTAAGGTGGTATGGCCATGTGAGGAGAATGGAGGAGAAGATGCTAGATATTGAAGTGGAGGACAGGTTAGAGAAGTTACGACTAAGGTGGTATGGCCATGTGAGGAGAATGGAGGAGAAGATACTAGATATTGAAGTGGAGGACAGGATAGAGAAGTTACAACGAAGGTGGTATGGCCATGTGAGGAGAATGGAGGAGAAGATACTAGATATTGAAGTGGGAGACAGGTTAGAGAAGTTACGACTAAGGTGGTATGGCCATGTGAGGAGAATGGAGGAGAAGATACTAGATATTGAAGTGGAGGACAGGATAGAGAAGGCACGACTAAGGTGGTATGGCCATGTGAGGAGAATGGAGGAGAAGATACTAGATATTGAAGTGGCGGACAGGAGGCTAAGAGGAAGACAGAGATACAGGTGGCTGAAGGGAGTAAGGAGGAGTGTGGAGGAGAGGACTGGGTCAAGGTGGAGGGAGAGAGGTGGCGGGGAGAAAGGTTACATAGGAAAAGCTGTTCATGATGATGATCTGTGGTCCAACGAACTCTGGCAGAGACAAATGAGGGAGACTGGAATTTTGTTGTTCATATTATGTCAAAATACTTGGCACCAGGGAAGTGGGGTTCTCTCAAAATATTAAGATGGTTTAAGTTTATTCAATTTAAGTCACTTTTTCCTGTAAGAATAATGACTCAATAAATCCCACCTCCCTCTCAAAAAACCA